>CAIGRP010105695.1:0-17079 GCA_903798385.1 Fraxinus cuspidata | reverse complement strand
CGCTTGTATCACTTGAAGGAGAACATAGAATGGATTGAAAGGCAGATGAGATACTTCAAATCATGTCTCAAAGATGCCGAGTCGAAGCAAGATGGAAGCCACGAAGTAGCTAACTTGATAATTGACATGAGAAATCTTGCACTTGACATCGAGGAAATTTTAGATACTTACCTTCCAGAGATTTCATCACACGAGAAAAAAGGGCCAGTTCGATTCATGAAGCATGCTGCTTGTATACTATGTTATGGTGCCACTGCCAATACATTTGCCCTGGAAATTGAGAAAATCAAGAGACGGGCCCAAGAAATTGAAGCTGTTAGAGAAAGATGTCAAGTATATGCTGATAGGGATGGAGGTAATGTTAATTTCATTCATTTACATCAATATAAATCTCTGTATGTGAAATTTTATGTTTTTTTTTTTTTTGCCAAGAAACATTAATATGAAATATCAAGATCTTTAAATTGCACTTTTAATTTGATAGCCTTCCGTGGTCTTCTATAGGGGGAGAGGGAGAGAGAGAGGGCTACTTCTCTCTGTCCAATTAGTATAAAAGAGCTTCTATGGTAGTTGTCCAAATCATTATGTCTTTTTTTGTTACAATTACTAAACTAAATATCTTATAAATATGAGCAACATAAAATTTAACAGGTAATGGAGATAAGGACGTATGGGATCGAAGAAAAAAATTCTTAGATGTCACAGATTCAGTATTTGTCGGTCGTGAAGATACATTGCAGGAACTCGAGGGAAAATTGACGAGCTCAAACTCAGAGTGCAAAATGATATGTGTTGTAGGGGATGCAGGTGTTGGCAAGACTACTGTTGTTAAAAAAATATATAAAGAAATGCAAAATGATTTTACTTCTTCTGCGTTAGTCTATGTCTCGAATGAGCCTAGAGTCCAAGAGCTTCTAATTGAAATAGCAAAGCAAGTTGGCCTTGAAGAGGAAAAGTGGAAGGAAAATTTGGAGGTCAACTTGCGTTCTCTGCTCAATGAAGAAAGGTTCTTAATTTTTCTTGATGATATTTGGACAAACACAGCATGGGAAGAGTTAAAAAAGGTTATCCCCATCAACTCGATAAATCAGAGCAGAGTTATCATTACTTCTCGGTATACTGATGTGGGCAGATATATTGGTGGTGAAAGCTCTTTGATTAAAGTGGAACTCTTAGATGAAGAAGAGAGCTGGGAACTCTTCTGCAAGCTGATTAAATCTTCTTCAGAAAACACGAATGAGATATTTCCTCCAATGGAACTGGAAGATAGCGGTAGGAAGATAGTAAAAAGATGTGGCGGCTTGCCACTAGCAACTACTGTTGCAGCAGGTATGTTGCGGCAGAGAAGAAGAGATAAACATGAATGGAATGAGGTGCTTGACATCTTGAGCTCAAGTGCTGAAAATAGTTGTTCAGAAATCTTGTCCTTAAGTTACAAAGATTTACCTCAAGACTTCAGGCCTTTCTTGCTTTACTTTGGTCTCTTCCCAGAAGACCAAGAAATTTTTGTGTCTGAGTTGGTCAAGGCTTGGGTTGCCGAGAAATGGATTCCGGTTGACGGAATTCGAAATCCTGATGATATTGGGGCAGCTAAATTACAAATGTTAAGTGACAGAAATTTAATCCAAGTTTCTAAGAGAAACTTGGATGGAAGAGTAAAAAGTTGTCGCATTCATGATCTTCTACATGTTCTTTGCATTGAAAAGGCCAAGGAGAAAAACTTCTTTTGTACATTCCATAATCTACGCTCTAATTCTTTTTCAACCCTTCGTAGACTTACCATTGACGACACTAGTCAATATTCTTTTTCAAAATCTAAAACTCCAAAAATTCATACCCTGCTCTGTTTCTGTAACTCAGGAGAAGAATTGTCTTTGATTCCTAATGAGATAGGAAACCTGAGTAGCTTGACTTACATTAAGTTGAGTGGGAGTTTTAAAAGGATGCCTTCAAGCATAATGAATCTCAAGAAATTGGTGACATTTGATATTAAACGAGCGACTTTTGGTGTTTTTCCAAGAAATATTTTCAGGATGAAGTATTTGAAGCATTTACTCTTCTGCCGTTCATATTTGACAGTGACTAACTTGTGCACAAATTTGTACGTCGGAAATGATGTGTATTTGCTGAACATAGAAACTTTGGATGGGTTCCCTGGTAACATTTTCAGAGTAAGCTCATTAAAAAAACTCACCAACTTGAAAAAGCTGAGGATAGATTGGTTAAATGACCAACTTGTTGATGTAACATGTGGGACAATACCCATATCGAAGAAGCTCGAAGACTTGCGGTTGAGATTCGATAAGGAGCTTAAGAGATTAAGCTTGTCCCACTATGACCATCTTGCTAAGTTGCATCTGTACGGTACACCTAACTTTCCATTCAGGCTTGAAACCATTGAATTCCCTCCAAACCTTGCTAAAATTACCCTTCATCATTTGAAATTTACTGAGGACCCAATGAAAGTACTAAAGGAACTACCCAGATTAGAGATCCTTAATTTGAAGAATTGTGTATTTGACGGGTCAATCACGTTGGATTTCTCAGGAGAAAACAGCTTTCCAGAGCTTCAAGTGTTGGCAATTTTTAAGGGATTTGGAAAAGTTCCGGAGTTGATTGTGGATCAAACAGGGATGCCAAAGCTTTACAAGTTTGTGTGCTACTCTATATTATTAAATGTTCCCGAGAGACTGCATAAAATACTCGAGGAGGCGTGAAGCCAGACTAGTATTGAAGAGGTTAGTGTGCTTTTTCTAGTTCTTATTATGGTCTATACTATTTCTTCCTTGTTTTCTAAATATTATTTTCTTTTCAGTACAATATTTTTTAGATGTGAATTTAAAATAATCCATAATATTCTTGCATGCAAATTCATAACTCAAACTCAATAATTTGTTGAGTTCGAAAAAAATGATATTGAATAAAATTGAGGGAGATGTGCCAAAAAAATTTTGTTAGTTGTTATATTCAATCGAGTTTACGAAATATAAATATGGTACAAGAGTTTTTGAACCAAAGTCAATCTTTTTTCATGATATAAGGATTATTTTGCCCGATTATGTATCACGAATATATTTATATTGTGAGAAATATCTACTATATTAATAATGTGTCACGTATCTGTACGAGATTACATTGGTAGCATTCATTAACGATTAGTGTCATGATACTACGACTTTTGATGCATTCAATTTTGTTTCTTTGTCATGTTTTTCAGGGATAGCAGAATAAAGTTGTTTTCTTCATATCGCCAACAAGAGGAAGTGTATTAAGGTGGACTTCCTGAGCTTCCTCATTCTGCTCAGCAAAATTGAGTCTGAAAGTTAGAGTTCTTTCTTATTGCGTCAATAATGGGTGTCGTAGTGTGACACGATGTAGTGGCAATCGTGTTTTTCGAGGGTTTTATGTAATTTTAGTGTGTTCTCTTTGGCTTGCTTGTGGTGTTCATGTTCAATAATTTATTGTTACCTTGTAAAAGATTTGTGCTTTTGACAATGTTCTTGCTTTCTTTGCAATAAATTTGTATTTTCTAGAAATTCATTGTAGAACAAATGTTCTCGTGGCAATCTTCTTATGTTTTTATTTAAAATTGAAAGTGAATTGGGGTAAGTTCCTTTTTTTATTTTTTCCCAAATAAATGACTTATATATTACATGAATATCTCACATAAAGACTTTATTTAGTTGCATCTTCTCAAATCGATCGACCATTAACAATGAGAATTTATTCATATGAATGATGTAGAAGTTGTTTTCAAATCCTGATTGACTAGGATAACATATAAGCTGACTATGCATTTAAAAAAATACTGATAGCACAAAAAAAAAAAAGGGTGAAATATTTGTGGAATTTATTGGAGATGAAATTTGAACTAAATCGTCTATATATTAAATATTAATTTTGAATAAATCAAAAGTCTTGCCTATTTAGATGCCACTTAAATTGCAATCCTTGAAATGCATTGAAGATGCTCCAAATAATGGACTATGGCTCAATTTTTAATGATATCACAGATCAAACAATACTAGTAAGTTAGACATGCGTGCAATGCACGTGTTTCATTTATAAATGAACGGACAACTAATGGAGTTGAATTAATAATTTGTTGACGGAGAATATCCAATATTATATACAATTTTACCAAACACGGGCGTATTTTGTTCTCTATGATGGGGTTTGGTATTGTTCGGCAAATTTTGTGTAATAAAATATAAAAAATTTACAAATTGTATTTTTGAGAAATAGAATAGATGTTATTGATCTTCTTGTGACTACAGAACTGTACGATCATTTGATTAATGATCTAAAAGTTTCAAAATGAGGGGTCACGTGGCATGAATTGTTGGAGATTTGACTATAGGAAACTTGATTTGTTTGATACTTGGACTTCGAGACTTAGATTTGAATTTCGGCACTTGGATTTGAATTTAATTTGATTTGAAGACTTTGGTCTTTTAGACTTTTCTTAGACTAGTTTGAATTTGAAAATGATTTTGTTCTTCTTGGTGTTTTCCGAACTTAGACTTTCAAATTAGTGTCAACCCAACCTTTAGTGGTCAAATATTTCCTCTATCACTTGGGAGATTTTCATCCCTTAATTAGATACTTAATTTCCCCGGTGTAAATCTAAATGTTGCTTCCAAATTACTCTTTTTTTTTTCCGCTCTACTATGGTTGGGTCTAACAAGCAATATCAATCTATAGTCATGCGATGATTCTCCACTAGATGAGTACTTCAATATTTAAGCTTATACTAATTAATTCTGACACATTAGTTATCTAAGTCTTAATATCAAATACAATTGTACAATTTTTTTCTTGAAAATTTTCAATAAAAGCTCATGATTGACTTCACTTCCCTTAAATTTTCTTCTGACCTTTGTAGCCAGTTTTAGGTCAATAACTCCCCGATAGTTTAGACCAAAGGGCATCGGGTTTCGAGATACCCCAGCGAACTTAATAACAAGAATAAAAAAGACTACGAAGTAAGGCCTAAGATTCAATAAGTGTAATATCATTCTTTTAAGCACAACAAAACTAATGGGGCTTAGATCTCTAGTATATGGTAATTACGTAGCTTATACTTAGCAAAAGACACTCTACAAATTTTTTTTTCAACATGCAAGGAATCTACACACTTCTAGATAATATCCTTCACCAACTCAATCACTCCCAAACTTATCTCACAATATAGTTAAGTGAAATAGAATATAATGTAAGATTGATAAAAAAAAATTATGCACAACTCCTACCAATTCAAAAATCTCTCCATCGATCAAAGATTTCCACATCTAGATAACAATTCATCATGACTATTGTACTCAAAGAAATTTAAGTTCTTACAATGGATAAACAGTTTTTGAAAAAATTAAGCACATAACATATTTGATCACAGCTTATGAATCAACAACAATTTTAAATATCAAAACATCCTAAGCCAGCAAAGCTATCTAACATGTCAACACAAAATCATAACAATTAGAACATGATCACCCTCAAACTTAAATTACACGTTGTCATCAATATGTAGAGAACAAGCTAAAAGAGAAGAGGGGATAATTAAACTTTCCCGGTTGGATATTTGGTGAAGGGATACCAATGCTCTATTTGGACTTTGTGATGCTTTTAATGAACTTAGACAAGTGACCTTCTTGTACGTAATTTACCCTCAAACTTGTAAGGAACCATAGTTATGTGGAATTTCAAAAATTACCTACAAAACAATGACGGCTAATCAAATAAAAATAAGAAAATGCATAAAATTAAATAAAAAGATTAAAAGTTAAAAAATTAGTTTGCTTCCCACTAAGCCTTTTTTTATTATCTTTAGCTCGACTTTGACAATTGAATCATGGGCATCCAAAGAAGGCTTTGAATGCTTTGCCCATTTTTTTCGTTTGGCTTTGTTCCATTCTTAATTGGATCTCCAAAATTCAACATTGCTCTTTTCCATATCTTCGTTTATCTTCAAGTTCTCGTTGTGGTTAATTTGTCATTCTCTTCAAGTTCTTCTTCAATAGTTAACTTATCTTCGGATTGAATGATTCGTCCGCCATCGAACTCCACAAGTAATGGCAAGTCTTTCCTATTAACTCCGTCGAGTGTATTGTAACCCCACATTTGAAATCCATCCCAATATTTGTAATCTCTCACAAGCATGTCCTCTTCATTCAACTTGACAAGTTTATTGTAATACTTTGCAAGTACCCTCTCGTTAAAAAATAGAGGACCATCTCCCTAAAATTTGATGTCATAGTCTCAATCGTCAGGTACATAATCTCCCATGAGCATGTAACTATCATTGAAATTTTCCAATACTAGTTTTCGACATCTCAAATATTGTCCAAACCAAAGAAGTTTCGACTTTGAGCATCAGTGCACGAATAAAAGCATTGTCATGTATAATTCATCATTTGACGAATTGCACACGTTCAACCTCCAAACATATATCCATAGTCAATGTAGAGATTAGATACTGCAAAAACTTTGTTATTTTACCCAGATTGGAATAATGCACCTATAGCCAAAAGTGCAAGGAGAGAATACCAACACAACACAAATTAATAATATAGGGCTTAACCAAAATATACAAAAATAAAATTAAAAATAAATAAACAGAAATTGTTATTACTAAAATTAACTAAAGTGGTAGACAAAATAAAAACATTCCCTGACCATGTCGTTTAATTACTTTTGTTCACTATGAAAGTGGAAACCGCAAATGCACTGGTTGTAGGGGTGTCAACGAGTCGAGTCGAGCCACGAGCCGAAACTTGAAGCCTCGTGACTCGACTCGAGCAAAAATGGTTCGAGCTTTTTTTGGCCCGAGCAAAAATTGAGGCTCGACCCGAGCTTTCGGCTCGGATCTTAGCGACCCGAGCCAAGCCCGAACCGAGCCGGCTCATTCTTTTTGTTTTATATAGTATACATTTGCAGGCAGCCTTGTTGCTGTAGGTTGCAGATTGCTGCCTACCGTAGCAGTTAGCTGGTAGCTTTTTTTTTTTTTTGCCTTTCGAAATTCGACTTGTCCTGGCCAAAAATGGCCCGCAACACAGGCAAACTCGGGCTCGAGTCGATGCCCCAATATGGGGCTCGGCCCGAGCCTAAGCTCAGTGGTCTCGAGCCACGAGCCGGCTTGGCTCGAGCTTTTTCGAGCCAAGTCACGGGCTGTCCGAGCCGGCAAGCCACTTTGATATGCCTAACTGGTCGCGTTCAAGTAATAAAGTTGATTTTTTGAGTTTGAGTTTTCGATCTCTCGATAAATGTTTACTTTCGATTACACAACTTTACTCAATTTAATTTTAATAATGAAAACAAACACACAATAAAGATTTTGATTTTGGAAAATAACTAAAAATTTACAAAATAAGAAAACATAAAAGCTTGGAAAAATTACGAAGGAAAATGTGGTTGAGATTCATTGTTTCGTTTAACCGTAGTCTAATTAATTTCTCTATAGACCAATTAACAAATTTCTCATTTATGATATTTGACTCGATTTTTCAATTTTAGTTAATTATCTCTGTTGGGCGAAATATTCATAATTAATTGGTTTAATCTATTATATCTCTATGTCGATTAAAACCAAACAATCGCATTTAATCTTTGTAAAAATAATTCAATGGCCGCCTAGGATTATGGGTGTATCTCTATTCCCTACACAAGTCTAGAATTTCTACTATTTGGTATAAAATGTACAATCTTCTCTCGAACGATATACAAATCACTAAAAATAATCATTCATTGACCATATAAATTAAAAAATGCAATAATAACAATGGTAAAAACATATGAAAATAAGTAACTTCACATCAAAGAACAAATACAAAATTAATTAAAGTTAGATCTAGCTATTACCACAAATTCAAACACAAGAAATTAGCTCATGTTATTTATATGATATAAAAAGAGAATATTTATCTAATACATTGCAAATGATAAAAAATAATAAGGAAAATACAATATTAAATATAAAACCCTCTTTGGTTTTATTCTTGAAGATGATAATGGCTTGAATCTTGTGTTCCTCAAATATTTCTCCACCTTTCTTAATGCATTTTCCTTTTGTTGCTCTAATTCTTCCCAAAATATCAAGAAAATGAAAAGAAAAGAAAAGAAAAACAAATGAAAAAGAAGAGAAAGAAAATGAAAAAAAAAAAAGCAAAGAAGAAGACAGAAAATGCCTGTTGAGGCTGCCGGTTTTTAATTTAAAAACTTAGTGAAATTGCAGAAAAGGCACGAACTTTGAAAATAAGTTAAAATGGTTCCTCAATTTTTTAAAGTGGCGCCTAGGTGTCGCTGTTAAAAACAATAAATTGGTTTATTTTGCATCCAAGTCCTCCCAATAATTGAGCGTCAGGTCCCTCACCTTTGATGTTATACAATTTTCATTAGATTTTGACTTTATTTCAATTTTGCCCTCCACAAATTGCAACCCATCCTCCAACTTTATGCCCTCGTGCAATTTGGTTCCCAACTTCATGTTTTTGTAAGTTTTTTTTGTCAAATTTCTCTCTCTCTCTCCATCTCTCTCTTTTGTCTTATTCACTTTCCATTTGGGGTTTATAGCCTACAAAAGTCAAAATTATCCAATTTTGAGTCATATCCGCTCTTTTAATCAATAATAAAAATATTTCAGTATTAAATAAGTGTGCAAAAATAAATTTATCAACTTCATTTATTTTTTTATTTATGATGTCTACAAATGCCATATTAAGATTTATTTATTCATTTTCAAATAAATCTTGAATTTAATTTTAGATTTTGAAAATATTAATTTCAGGAATCAAACAACTAAAATCATGAATTGCAATATATCGTATTGCTGGGGTGAAATAAAAAATTGATCTCCTGCTGCCACATTAGTAATGAAAAGTTTTTATTCTGCACATTGGGACATGAGATTAGGCATGTATATTTGGGATAATTTTAATTGATTGAAAGATGCATTGTAAAAATGAATTAAAAATCTTTGATTGAAAAAAAAAAAATTGGGATGAGAATATTTTGAATTTAATTTTGCATTCGTTTTTTTATATCCTTTATTAGACTTTACGACAATTTATACTATATCTAATTTTCTCTCAAAATCAAAACAAACCACAACTCTCATACAATCATTGCACATATAATTGTAAGGAAAATAAAATCATATCAATTGTTCAAAGTTGAAAACGTACGTTTAATATAAAAAAGAAACAAGGTTCAAAAAGTTATAGAGTCATGGTACAAATATCATCGTAATTCTAGAACAAAAATAATTTAGCTTAATATGCTACAAGAAAGAAAACAAGATAAAGAAATAAAATTCATCACCTAAATAAGAAACAATTCCAAATTGTAATCCTCGTTGTTCGTTCCAATCTTCCTTGGATGAATCTTAATGTTCTTAACCCTTGTTTTCCTTCTCTCAAATAAAGAATTGTCGAACCCCCTCTTAAGAGTTGATAACTTCTATTTATATCCCTCTCCAAAAGAAAAGTCTAGAAACCCCAAGAATGTCCTAGAAATCATGGCACTAAAAGGTTTCCTTCATTTGAGTGAAGTTCTGAAAAAAGAAAACAAAATCTGGCGTGCGATTGGCCTGAGCAATTGCCCAATATAAACCCGGGCGATCTCCGAAGCTTAAATTTTAGTCGTCGTTACTATGTTTAATGTTTGGACGTTCTTTTAGTGTAATATCTTTCTCAAATCTACATTTTAGTCCCTAAATGTATTTCTCCTCAACTTCGATCCTCCACTATGAATTACACTCATTTTGGCCCTTCAACTTCTAATCATATGAAAGTTAATCTTCATACTTTCTAGACAGTTGCAAAATCATCATTTTTCCATCCTCTCTTTTCCAAGTGATTAGAAACGGATCCAAAATTGAAATTAAAGAAATTAAATCAAATTAACTAGAAAATCAATATTTTAACGGGATAAATGCTTAGTTACATTGTCTGGATAAGTGCACATATCTAGCTCACTTATTAAACACTCTCAAACTAAAATATTTATTCATCCTTGAACAAACGAAACTCTGGCAAAAAATACATGATTGCACTACGAAAATCATAACTACTAGACTCAACGTTGAACTACTTCGCATATGCCTCGGGTTGGAGATATAAGTCAACATTTAACATTGAACTCACGCCTATACTAAAACACGACCAATATAGCGTTGTTGATATGCTCATAATCTCGATTGTCTTTTGGTCAGCTTTTCCTCACACCTCTCATGCAAAATCACTACTTATGTTTTTCTTTCCAATCTCGAGGTATTTCTTATAATTGTAGGATCCTAGGAACCATTGTAATGCATTTTTCTATACAAAGTGATAAGAATTGGATACTTAGAATAAACTTTCTAAATGATCCTTGTATTGAGCTTTAGGTCGATAACTTTCAAGTCAGATAACTATAGGACACTAGATTTTAGATACCATAGTAGACTTAATCACTCGAATCACAAAAGCTGCAATGAGGAATATAACGTGTATCACATTCTCTTTTGATACGGGATGTGAATCTTAATAATGGTTAGTGCCTTGATCTAGACTCTTTCATCCAAAGATGGGATTTCGGAACTTCAAACCATCAAACTGCTATGAATACACATATTAACCTTTCCATCCCCAAATTGCTATTTGGTTGCAATATTAAGGATTCGGGATTTTTATTTTTTGGTTTCAACTCAAGCTTAGTGGTCAACGACATCAAAGAATAAGTCCACATACTCAAGTCATGCTCCAAGATAAGTTATAAGTAGATAGTAGCTACATGCTCAAATAATCAAATCTAACACCGACATTGCAAAACATATAGTGGAGAGTTTTTCTTGATGTTGATGATAGCATACTGATTTGTTCTACAAGACCTGTTACTCATATTGTAACGATACGAAACTTACCATTTAATTCATTAAATATGTACGTAAAATAGAATCTTCATAAAAGATAATTATTTCCAAAGTTACAATAAATGAAAAAGCAATTACTTAACCATAAAAGTTCATTGTTCAAAATTCATAAATCATCTCTTCTTTATCATACTACCACTGACCAGTTCCATACTCCAACACCTCAAACCTCAATTACCAGAAATGGGGAAAAATCATAAAAGATGAGATACAAATCCAATAAATCAGCAACATAAATCGTATTTCATATTTACAAAATTTATAAATTTTTAATGTACATAAGAAGACGTGGGATTAGAATTTGAATTTAGATGACAATAATTCTCGTGTGAGCGCTACTGAACTTCGACCCTTTTAATTTTATGCATATAGGACTAACGTTTTGAAAATTGGACCGAACCAGACATCGACCTAAAGAAGGTAAAGTGTCAAATGATCGAACTGGGGTCGAACCAGTCGCAAAAAATATTTAAAAAATACATATTTTGTTTTAAAAAAAGACCCAAACTTAGTGAATCTACCAAATTACCAATTCAACCATGCCATTATCATGACTAGATTAAGTATTTTTTATTTAATTTATAATTCAGTACAACACAAAAGATAAATACATGAAACTAAAACAGTGATAGGATAGGACTTATTTTACATCATTTAGAAAAGTGGATCTCAACCGTTTTCTTGGTTTTGGGAATTGAAGGAAAAGGCACACCAACAGGCAAGAAAGAAGACACGGAGACGACAGAGAGTTAGCGGAGGAGTCAGACCTTTAAAGGACTCATTAACGGCGGAGTCGACAGAAAATTTTCCGATGTTAACTAGTTTCATAGCAGTCCATCGGAGCTCTTCTAGAATCCCCATCGCCTTTCTTTCTCAACAAATAATCCTAAAATATCTTAAATTTTGTACCCCTTATTTCACTAATGAAGTGTCAAAGACTTTAACCAGTGCCTTTATCAACTACAGTCATGTATTAATTTTTGAGTTTTGAATAGCACTATTGTTGGTAAACAATCTTCTTCAACCTCATCAAAGGTAAGGTCAAAATGTTGAGAATCACTTCTAGTTCTAGGTCTAGAAAGGATTTGAAAAATGGCCAAAATTTTTCTTTTCTTCTAAAAGTTGATTCCATCCATCCATTCAACTCGTAAAAACCATTTCAGTTTCCGGTTAGCGGTTTTTGAAAGGACAATTTTATGAGTACACTCTGACCGATTTTTCAGCTTGTCCCTAGTTTTTCCTATTCAACCATCCGATTCGGTTCGATTTTGAGAATGCTGTATCGAACCCATATCATATTCATAAATTGAATTTGTAATTTAAAGTATGAAAAAAGATTCAAAATAATCTTACAACTACACTTCGTTGGCTATTTGAAGGGCATCTTAATAAATACGTACAGAGAATTGAAGTTCTATAACTAATTAATTTTTTTTTGTATGTTTTGGTATGTGCACCTGGGTAGGTACGTGTTCGACAACCTATCTTATTTTACGTCCATATAAGGTGAAAGTGATCAAGATAGGAAATCTTCTTACCTTATCTTTCACATTAATGAAAGTTTATTTATTTTTCACTAAAATCTATAGCAAAGTAATAAATCTTCTAATTAATATCAATTTACTTAATTTCATTTTTAATTAAAAATAAAAATTAAGTTAATTTCCATAATCTTTTTCTTACCTAAAACGGTAGTTACATTTTCTGAAACTGTAATACTTTCAAAATTAATGATTATAAAGGGGCTTTCAGGGTTTTATAATTTACCTCTCTTAAAATAATTTTTCGTCCTCAAAAATTACATTTGCTGTAATTATCAAACACTTGGGAGTACTTTGATCGCATTTTATCCTCTCATTCCCAATATGCCTCTTCGACTAAATGGTGTTGCCATAACAATTTGGCCAATGATATTTCTTTGTTATGAAGCTTTGTACTATAATGTAACCTCAAATTCTGTTGAATTTTCAAGGTTTGATGTTTCACCAAGTAATTCGAATTAGGAACATAATTTTTAAGTGTTGATATATGAAAGACATTGTGTACTATGAAATGCTCTTGTGGCAAAGCTAATTGATAAGTTACATTCCCAACCCGTTTTGAGTATTTAGAAAGTTTCCTTACCAAATTGTAAGATACCTTTCATTGACGCAACTTTCAAAAATACTCGATCATCAATAGCAAATTCTAATTCATCTTGCCTTCTATCTGCATGACTTTTATGTCCATGGTTGGTCTTCATACTGGCTCAAATATTTTTTTATAGCCCGAACTGTTTATTCCAAAATTTTATGTCCTAATATTTTGCGTTCATCAACTTCATCACAGTGAACGGGTGATCTGCACTTCCTTTCATACAAGGCTTCATAATGTGTCATACTAATAAAGGCATAATAGTTATTGTTTTAGGCAAACTCGATCAATGGTAAATATTTCTCTCAATGTCCTCTAAACTCTAGTGTTTGAATTGATAGTCCATCCATTTGGTGATGGAAAGCTGTACTAAATTTTGGCTTACTTCACGCTGCCTTCCAAAAGTTGGATGTAAACCTTAGGTATCTATCTAATACAATTAAACTTGGAACACCATGCAATCTTACCACTTCATTAACATAAATCTATGCGAATTTGTTCATAGAAAATGTCATCCAAACAAACAAGAAATAAGCTGAATTGGTCAGTCTATCGATGCTTACTTAGATAGTCTCATAACCTTTTATTGATTTTGAAAAACCAATGACAAAATCCATCATTACATTCTCCCATTTCCATTTTGGAATATGTAATGGCTGTAGCAATCTCGACGATCGTTGATGCTCGGCTTTCACCCTTGACATATTACGCATTTCTCAACAAAGTCGCTATGTCCTTTATCATATTCTTCTATCAAAATACAGCTTTAGGTAATAGTACATCTTTGTACCTCATGGGTGTATTAAATAAGGAGTGGCATGAGCTTCTTCTAGAATATTTCTTCTCAACTAAGTCTGGTATACACAAACGTTTTTGATGATGCAATATTTTATCCTTGGCTATCGTAAATCCCTTTTCCCTTTATATATCAATCTTGGCTTGATCACCATTTTGATGATTCTTGATCAAAACACGGAGTGTCGATCGAACCGATAATGTTGCCATCCAAGTGACAATGTCCACATTGTTGATACTACTTTCGAGACTTAATCTCCCGAATTCCTTCCATAGAGTTTTCTGTTGTTAACATTGCTGATTTGCTTGTTGTTTATATATATACACACCGAAGTTTTGTGACCTTTTGTTTGGATATAAAATGAATTACTGTTAAGGAGTGGGGTGGAGAGAATATACTTGATTTTTATTTTTATTTTTGAAAGATTAAAGTTAAAATTTGATTTTTGAAATGATTTAAGTAAAAATATAGGACTAGGTGTAATTTCTAGGATGGATAATGAAAAAAGGTGACCAAAAAATTCAAATTTGGGCCTGATTTTCAGGTCTTATATGCTATCCCCATTTTGGTACATGAATCGGACCTATATTTGGCAGGCTGAATGACCAGGCTTGGGCAATGGATAAAGTGTATTTGAAAGGCCGCAAATTATTTTCGGCGCGTATTAGACCAGATAATAATTGAACTATAGTCAAAATTTGATGCAAATAATACTCTCGTCCAAACATATTATAGACAAGAAGTAAAAATAATTTTTTTTAAAAAAAATAAATTTCAAATTAGTTAAAGGTAAAAATAGGTTATTTATTTTACAAATGTAAGAATTAATTAAAAATAATAATTTTCTCATGAATGCAGTTAATTTTAAGCAACTTTATTTCATAAGCAAAATAATACCGTATTTTTTAATTTTTTTTTTCAATTATTGGGATCAACACCGTATAATAACAATAAACCATGAACCCACCTGGATACAATCTCTCTAATTCTATCCTCATGATTTCATATAATATACCAAACACGGTATCGATGACTTCAAGAGAGTGTTGAACACAAGCAAAATGGCAATTTGCATTAAAACAAAAATTCCAGATTTTTCCACTTGATAATCACTAATGCAACTTGTTTAGAGCACCATCCAACATGCATAGCAAGTACAAGTTTGAAATACAAATGTATATTTCGATCCCACAGATCTTAGAACAGCTTAATCTAATACATAAGATATATGTCACAGAAGAAATGAGTATTTTGTTCAATCTAACGTATTAAATATTATATCATAAAATTTATACAAAGATCGAGAAAAGCTCGTATCTCACTCTATGCAACTTTTAATTCATGCTCTAACCAATCAATGTGTCATTTATGTAGTGAAAGTTATAAGAAGACATAAAAAAAACTCCCATTGTACTATATAGATTCACGCTATAACCAATTAAGTAAACGAAAGTTATAACCAATCTAATATATTATATATATCATAAAATTTATGTGAAGAGTGACAAATACTCATATATCACTTTGTACACCGTATCGCTTCATGCTCTAACTGATTAAAGAAGAAACGCACATTTTGTATACTGATGATAATTAATTATTAACTAACTTGATTGTGTGTACAATTAACCCGAGAGCACAAAAAAGGCGTGATCATGTCTACCCACGAAAAATAGTAATAATATTAGAACACGTGTGAGGTTGCTCTAAGGTTATCGGGCTCGAATGTGAGTGTGGAGCTCAGCCACCCTCTCATGTGAAAAATGCCCACGTGGTCCATAACCAATCAAGTTTCGAAAGGTTTAATATTGCATCATTGGATTTGATTACATATGATCAGTGGTATCCCTAAAGGTGCGCAAGTGGTATGATTGCATAAGACTCCAAAATTAATAAGTAAACCCTATTTATATATAACTTCTTTTAGTTCGATTTTTTCCACGTTAAAGAGCACAATATTTATGGAATAAAAAGGCACAAAAAATTAAAAATTTATTGATATTTTAAATTTTATATATTATTGAAAAACAAAAATGGCCAAGTGATGACTCCATCTTCATTTTAAGGAAAATGTTTGTTGTACATTACTATATACAGATTTTTTTATTTTTATTTTTTTTACAGATTGATGCATCAGTGATAAATTAAATTAAAATGTCATAATCACGTTCAACACATCTTTTCTCCATATAAGTGATAATTGATTTTAATAGTAATACAATACATGATGCATGCAGGGGTGGACTCAACACATGGTCAGCCCCCGTGGCCACTTGTACTAGATCCATCGGGAGCTTCAGGTTAGTCGCCGTCTGTTGGGAAGAAATGAAGAAGACGCCCGCTTCCAAGGTTGGGTGGTTGGGTCAGTGGACCTGAAATTTATTCATTTCTTATTGTTTGAGCCTTTTAAAAAAATAATAATAATGCCCAGTAAATGGGCCCAATCCATGGTGGTTGGACTGGAGTAGTCACTGGACCATGGTTATTGGTCCACCATCCATCAGTCCATCGATGATGGATATATGGTTTTTGCTTGTAATTGCAACCCATTAGCCACAAAACCAATTCCAAAATTGAAAACCGACAGAGGAGGAAGACGACAGAAGTGACAACCAAAAAAGAATACGCTGCGGACCTGCTGTCTGTGACGCCGCCGATTGATGAGACCAGTGGACAGTGGATGCCTGACTCGGTGAACGGTGAGCACCTTTGCCCTTTAGTTTTGTCAGTGAACGGTTTCTGTTCGATTTCAACTTTCAAGTTTCACTTTCTGTTTTTTTTTTTTTCAGTTTTTGTGAATTTGTGATTTATGAATTATGAGAAATGAGAATTTATGTTGTATTATTGTCTGAGACTATGAGTTATGACTTATAAGTTATAATTTTGATTTGTGAATTGTGATTTGAGAATTTAGATTTTTAGGAAATTAGGGATAAGTGAAAAAAAATTAATGGAAAAGATGTTGGGCTCAATTAAACCATGTGTACACTGTTTTTTAATCAATTTTAATTGAAAAATAAATTGGGACATTTTGCAGATTGTGGAGTGAATTTTTTAACCGAAAAGAAAGTTCATACCCAGTTCTTCTTTATCTAGTTGTGTATCTAGTCCCGCCACTGATTCTAGTCGAGCACAAGAGTTATTAAATAACACAAAGAAGTCTAGCCTCAATTCAATGTGGATGATCTTGTATCTGATCCAAGGAAATGCCCCCTATCCAATCATACGATCATAATATCAGAGA
>CAIGRP010105689.1:0-32749 GCA_903798385.1 Fraxinus cuspidata | reverse complement strand
ATGAAATGGAAATTTTTTTTACTATTGTTGATAGAATTTTTCAAAAAAAAACTGGAAAATCAAGGAAAGTGGCACGTGACAGCCAAAACCAAGAAACCAAATTGCCTAGAAAAAATGATATCAAGCATGCAAGAAGTGAAAGTTGGAATTCATTTTCCATGTAAAAAATTGGTGTATCGAACGTACCATTAGTATTACGAGAGTTATAGTTATCTGATTAAGTCCACGTTTGGCCTCCCTTATGTCAAATTATAATTTTGGAATAGTATTTTTTTTTTTAGAATATGTGGTTGAGAAAAAAGAAAAGTTTATGATTTACGTGTAATATTATTTTGTAAAAGATTGTATCGTGGAAAATAAGATAAATAAGAATAATTTTTTTGAATAATGGACGAAACGGGTGCTAAAAATGAAAATTGAGCCGTTGGATTGGTAGTTGACACCTGTTGGTAACGTGTCAACACCATATCAAATTTCCTGAATGACTCACCACTCTTCCCCCCTCCTTTCCACCACCATTTATACACTGCAAATTTCGTAGTGAAGGAAGAACAAGAAAAAGAGAAGAAAATACTAGAAACTAGTGAAAAATGCAATCTGCTAAGGAAACAGCAGCCAATGTTACAGCTTCAGCAAAGTCTGGCTTGGAGAAGACCAAAGCCACAGCGCAAGAAAAGGTTTGTGGTTGAGGTTAGGAGTAACTTTTAAGTTACTTTTATTCATAAGCATGTTTCAGAGTTGTTTTCTTTCATGTAACAGGCAGGGAAGATGACCACTCGTGACCCTGTGCAAAAGGAGATAGCCACGGAGAAGAAAGAGGCCAAAATCCGGGAAGCCGAGCGCCAGAAGCATGAAATGAGAGAGGCAGCTAAAGCAGGCAGATCAACCGGTCCTGTTTACACCGCTGGCGGCACCACCGGCCACTCAACTGGTACCCACGACGCAACTGGACACACCACCACCGGCACCGCCACCGGCTATACAGATATTGCTAGGACAGATTACCCGTCAGGAACTACTACCCAGGGTGTGGTTGGGTCCCAATACCCTCCTGGGGCAAACGCTGGAGGGGGTGGAAGGGTTGGAGTTCAAGACCCTAATGCTCCCAGAGGTACCGGGGCTGGTTTTCAACATCGGGATACAGATACCTATTAGGGTGTAACGGTTAACTATCGATGTATGAGAATAGGGGTTGTAAGACATAAATAAAGTTAGGCGTGTCGTTTATGTTTTGGTTTCCAGAGTCTGGTGTCTGTAGTAGACATTTTACTTCTGTACTAGGTTTTTTGTCTGCGCTTTTTAGGGACAGTTAATGCTTTCACGTCCAACGTATATGAAATAAGGCGGTTTACATTGAACATCTGTTATTTATTTCTTGGCAGCTAATGTACACCAATGATTTATTGTTAGAGGCTGCTTCACGACATAGGCATGATTGTACATGTAGAAATCAATAATTGTCTTGTTTTCTGAATTTGGATTTCAGGATTTCTGTAGGATTTGTAGCTAACTTTTAAGGTACGACACCATGGCTCTTCCTGATTGTTATCAATTCAACAATTAGCTTTTAAGGTATAGCATCATGGCTCTCTATTGTTATCAAGCAATACGAATATATGACATAGAAGTGTTCGTCAGAGAATAGTTATGATCAGTGGTCTTATGCACTCATGCATAGTCAATCTGACATAATATCAGCGTAGTGATTCATAATCCCATTGTAAGATATAGGACTGGCATATAAAATTTTGGTCTATAATTTATATAGATTTTGAATTTCCAACTTCAACAATTAGTGTTTAAAATATGATTTATCTTTGATTCCCTCTCCGGATGGGGAAGGATACAAAATTTAACTTAAATCTGTCATAAAACAAATGTCATAATTTCGGATCCATGAAAAATGCAATAGAAATCCATGATGAATAAGATTGGCAAATACTTCCACAAAGTACATATGAATTAACAGCTTAATGCCCAAGTCGTTACAATAATTTTGCACCTGTGTAAAACCTTAAAAATGCAAAAACTAAAATGTCCTCAAAAATAAAAACAAAATCCCCAACCTTGCTTGCCGACATAAGTTGTATGGACAGACTTAAACATACACGTCCATAGTCGCTAAAGATCTAATAAAGTTAAAACATACAAGTCCATTTAGTCGCTAAAGATCTAATAAAGTTAAAACATACAAGTCCATTTAGTCGCTAAAGAACAAATAAAGTTCACATACATGTCCATTTAGTCTCTAGAAAGAAACAAATAAAGTTCAAAGCAAGAGAAAAATAAACTAACTTATATACATTCATTACCAGGCAGTTCTCAGTTTTAAGTTATTTGTCAACGAAAGAGCTATTTGCCATGCAAAAATTTTCACAAAATGTGCAAAAGTACAGTTCGACTAGCATTTCATAAAAGATATATGAAACCTTTTCACAGAAGTTTTCTCTTTCCCTTACGGATTGCCGCCACCCCGGTTAAATCTCCATTTTGAGGAGAGTCTTCAACTACTATGTGCTCCTGCATAACCAAACCTCGGTTCCTGCACAATTTTCTTATCGGGGTAGTAGGCAATGATGCTTGATCTTCTTCAGACTCTGTAGACGGTTTAGTACTTCTTGATGTTTTCATTTCTTTCCTGCGTGGCATTAATTCCTCTCCAGCAGCAACAGAGGACAGCATCAACTGATATAACAGCAACAAGAATTTATAAGACAAAGAAATAGAAATTATAACACTCAAGTTCCTATTATATTCAGTCCATAAGTAAAAAGGAATATCAATGATCATATTTCAAACGCAGATACACAACAGTATTTACAGCAGTACAGAACACAACTGGATGGATGACCTTAAAACAAAGAGACTGCTTAATCAAAATTCCAAAAATTCCAGAGTAACAGAATAGTTCGTCTACTACTTTTTAATGTACCTTCCAGTCTCTAAAGTCAAATCTGNAGCAGTACAGAACACAACTGGATGGATGACCTTAAAACAAAGAGACTGCTTAATCAAAATTCCAAAAATTCCAGAGTAACAGAATAGTTCGTCTACTACTTTTTAATGTACCTTCCAGTCTCTAAAGTCAAATCTGAATATAAAATGGCTGTAAGAAACATCTCCAGCTTGAACTGCATTGGCGCCAGGAGCATTCTTTGGAGCTGAAAGAAATAATCGCTAAAAGTTAAAAAGGAAACAGATGAAAGAGAAAAAAAATGAATTCTGCACGAAGAAACTTACCAACTAGATGACTGCCTTTTTCATCAACTTTTATTTCAGCCCTTCCATCTTTTACTAGAAAGGATAGAGCAAATAAATTTTCCACGGTCTGTGAAAAGGAGTCCCTGTTTAATACTAAATTCTCAAGATGTACTATCCTATTCTTCCTTAGGATATCAAACATCGTCGCCATATTTTTATCGGTGTCAGTTTTCTCCTCAGTAGTGGTTCCATCAAGCTGCAAAATTTAAAAGAAATGTCAGACTAAATGGAAGCAATTAATCTCTCTCATTTAAGAGACTAAATTTGCTGGTGTGAGTAAAAGTAACTGTCATAATTAAACTTCAATAAGTTTATAGGCAACGCCTATTACTTCCCCGTCCATCTAGAACGCCACGGCTTATAGATCCAATTGTTTCTCTAAAAAGGAGAAAAGGGGGAAAAGAAGGGGGGGTATTGAGACCATCGCGCTCGGGAAATTAGAAGAAATGAGAATGCAGACAAAAATACACCTCATGCTGTAGGTGTCAAGTTCAATTTATTACTCCGTTAATGCATATTATTTTAGAAAAATTAGATTGACATTGCATCACTGGTATCTCTGATCATTAGTATTTCTCATTTCCAATCAATCATTTCATAACCAGTATCTTAAAGTTATGACAAAAAGTTCACAAAAGAAAAAAAAAGGCCAAGACATTTAACCTCTTCAGGCTGAGCTCTTTCCACTGGCTTTGAGCGCTTTCTAGGAACCACATTCTTGCGTTGCTTCATCTCAGTATTCATAGGCCCAATCCTGTCAAAAATATATGGAAATATATGCAAATCCAATTGTTTGTGCAAAAAAAATTTGAAAATAGACCTAGGAGAAAGGATAATAGTAGTGTTTACATTGTACGACACCCATAAGCACTCCTGAAAACATGAGAGACTGCTAGCCCAATGTCTTTCCAATGTATTGAATTCCTACCCTCATCTTGGCTACTATTTGGTCCACCTTGTTGCCCGAAATCCCTAAGCAGACAACTAACAAAATCTGAAGGCGTCACTCCTTCATTGGTATATGCTTTCACAGAGGTTACCAAGGTGTTTGTGATGTCAAATAGGGCTTCTGCATCTGCTACTTGTTCACGTGGTTTTGTTACTGAATATAGAATGTAAAAAACATGAGTGTAAGCCAAACTTCCATGCGGACTAACAATAAAGTAAATTTATTTGTATGCACAAATACGGTACAAGTTTATCAAAAAGAAAAAGCAGAAAATTTCATTTTTCCTATAAATAATTCTAAAAAAGATTCACCAATTTTCTTTATGGAATAAGGAAGAAATTTGTGATTTAATCAAGTGCAGAGTATTACTAATACCCTATAAATATGATGATAAATTTCAAACATATTCCTATTATTCTTTTTTGGCAAGGAACGTAAATCTCTGTGTATGGAAAATGTAATGCAATTTTCAAGATCATAGCAACAATATTGGATTCTAACTGTTTGACTAGATAGCTGAGTTTTCTAGCAAGCCAAATGGAACAAATATTTAAGGAAACCCAAAAATTATCCTCCATGTTCAAACAGATTCCAGTCACTCTAAGATGCATTACTAACCACTAAATTTCAAATTTTGATATTATATGTCAACAAATTAAGGGATCAACATTACCTAGCTGATGCAAGTTATCAACTTCTTCAATTATTGATTTGAACTTATCTGAATCAACGTTTGATATATCATCTTTCACATCTGCATAAAAATAAATAAAATCATCAATAAGAAGATATCAATTTAACGAAATGAAACTAACTTTATCAAAAAAAAAAAAAAAATTCAGGCTAAAAAAATGCATAAAAAACCAAGATACACAAACTCAATTCCTATACCGAACCCATAATCCTAGTTTCACAGTTCACATTAATGATTATCACGCAAACTACTGAAAAACAAATGAAGAATCATGTATATCAAGGGCACGAGGTAAGCTTTTTTTTCATTCGGCAAGCAGTGAATAAAAGTATAATAAATGCACCGCTTTAACCATACACCTAATTTTTGCAATGAGCGATTTCATCAATCTCTCCACTTAATTACAAATTAATAAAGTAAACAAACACGAAAAAAACAGAGACGTAATGGCCATGCCCGAGTATGCAAATTAAAAAAAAAAAATTGAAATACAAAAACAAACTATGATACTAAAATAAAGGGAAATCAAATTACCGCTAATCCGATTCTTAACGGTGAGGTATTTCGACCGTAGCACTCTGCGTTGGATAGTACAATATTCGGCTCCCCCAGAATCGCAATCCTCGTTGACACCTGAAGCTTCGTGTACTTCCCGTGCGTTGGTTCTGGTGCTCCTACTACTATTTCCGCGACTGTCTACCAATTCCAGCTTTACCGTTCGCACCATTGTTTGATTGTTCTTGGCAAGAAAAATAGAAATTCCAGGCTTCTTAATATGATAAAAATTTAGAGCTTGAAAAACGCGAAAGTAAACGAGAAAGGGGGAATTCGATTTTTCGACCAAAATTTGTTAAGTGAATTTTGAATTTTATAACCTATATGGTTCGTAATTTTGGTGAAGATTTGGGGCGAATTTATGGAGCGAAAGTGAAAATGGTTTTCGTTTGAAAAGTTCGCAAAACATCTGATGCTCCCAAGATATTTTTTTCTTTTATCTCACCAGTCATATACTATAAACCTACTTTTACTTATATAAGTAATTTTTTTAGCTTAGCCAAACATGCTGAATAATTTATTTTTCTTACAAGTATTTCTTTTGGAAAATTTAAAATTTACCTCATTGTCAATATAAGTATAATTACTTTATTTTAACTCTCAAAAAAGAAATTTTCATTTCAAAAATAGACTTTTTCCTCAAACTTATTTTAAATTACGCATTATATCAATAAAATAATTTTACACGTAAATTTATTAATTTTTCTATTTTTCAATTATACATTCTTCCATAAATATTTTCTTCACTTAAAATAATCTCTCTCAAACAAACATATGGGTGTGTTTGAGCCATATTATTTTGGATTAATAGATTGATGGAGAATGTGTGACTGAAAAAAGAATGAAAAATTATTAAAGTGATGGAAAATATTATTTTATTGAAAAATGTGTGGTTGAAAATGAGTAGAAAAATGAGAATTAAAATTTTAATATGGGTCAAACAGGAGCATAAATTTTCTTAAAAGTAAACATCTTGGACTAGGCCAAACATGATATTTTGTATAAATATATAAAATGAAAATGATTATTTTACTTATACATTAAGAATTACATAATTTACGCGTGACATATGTCATTAATCGAAGGAAATAATTTTTTTTCCTTCAAATAATGATATAATGCCACATGTAAATTATGTAATCCTTGGTAAACATTTAGCAAAGTCCTAATGAAAATATACTTCAAAATTTCGACTTGTTTTAATGGTAGAGTTGTCTTACGACTTCACAATTCATGAATCCAAATACCCTTTTCACTTGAAATATATTAATTTCATACAGTTTTTTATTTTATTTTTTATTTTCTCATTCTTTTTTATTATTATTATTATTATTTCAAGAACCAAAATGGCACACGATGCTAGTTTTCTAACTGTATATTTTTGAATTTACTCATGCTTTTCTTAAATTTCATTATTCATGTTTTCTAAGTACTTGAGGTTTGTTCTCTTTGTATTCCAGTTTTGTATTTTGCGTTTTAAATTCATTTTGAATTTTGTGTTTTTAGTGTCCATTTTGAGATTATTGAAAATGTGTTCTTTTTGTCATTTTGAAAACACCCAAAACGCGTTTTGAAAATTTTGATTTAATTATAACTGAAAACACCCAAAATCACAAATTTGTCATTTTGGGTTTTTTTTGTAAATTTTTAACTTATTTTCAAAACCATGTTTTCGAAAATGAGAAAGAGAACGCGTTTTCACTGTTTTAAAAAATTGAAAACTAAAAATGGCTTGAAAATAATAAAAAGAACGGGCCCTTAGTGACTAAAGGTTGTCAAATATTTTAAAAAGAAGTTTCGTTTAGTGAGCATGTGTCAAGTATTCATGTGCAACTCATAATACGAATAGAGGAGAGAAAATAACTAAATAGGGTGAAAACATTAATTGGATATTATAAAATCACTTGTGAATGAAGAGTTTGTTCTTAAATTGTCTAACACATACAAATTTCGAGTATATACTTCAAGAATTAATTTATCATGCCGGAAAATCACTAAGATATGCTTTTATGTTGATCAAAACACAAGCTTGTGCGAGAGATTCACAAATTGTACGAACCAAAATTTTAGAAGCAATGAGTCTTGTAGCTTCTAAAACAAATAAGTTGGGAAAATTCTAGGTAAATGTCACATTTGGTCGCTAATATTTGAAGGTCGTGATGTTGGATCCATAACCTATCATTTGTAGCACATAGAGTCCTTAACCCATCTAAACATCTTTGTTACGGAAAATGTTAGATCCAACAGTTGAATAAGTCAAATTTTATTAAAATAACCATTCTACCCCTCATTTTGAATTAGAAAAAAATGAAGGCAAAACCTGAGAAAATATCAACACGGGGGCGATGGGGGGAAGGGGTTTCTACCTGCGAGGCGTAGGGGGAAGGTTGTTTTCGGACGGTTTGGGATGTGGTGGTGTTGGCGGCTCCATTCCTTTTCTTTTACTCTTCATTATTATTTAATTGAAACCAAGGGTTAGTTGGTCATTTTAGACAAAAAAAAATTGATTTTTAATATCAGAATTGACTTTGGAGTAATTATATTAACATCATCATCTTTATTTCTTCCACCATATTTTAATTGTATTTAAGATTTTTAATCTTTGCTTAGTATAGCACTTATGTCCCTAACGATTTTCATGTTATTCTTATCATCAATTTTTCCGTTAGTTAACATATTTTGTATTTCATGTTCAAAAATATGTTGAAATGGCATTAAACAACTTATTTTTTTATCATATTTTTAAAGAATAAATAAAAAAGAAGTATAGAAATATTTTTTTCTTATTTCAAAACATGAAAACAAAATAATTTGATATAAATCATTATTAAGGACGAGATGTACTAATTTATAGAATATTGAATACAAGAATTCAACGAAAAATAATTAAGGAAATAATTGCTAAAATGAGTAAAGATTGAGAAGCTAAAATACAATTAAAATATGGTGTATCAAATAAAAATTCTGATGGCAATATAACCACCATTGACTTTTTCGCAAGAGAAGGATAATGGTCGCACAGTTTAAATATGTTAGGGTCTCAAGGCGTTATAAATGAAAGGTTGGGGACGTCCACATTTCAATTAAAGGTTAGGGACCTCAGGTGAAATTTACCACAATGACTTGGGCACTAGAGATTAATTACAAAATTGGATACAGCAGCTTTTTCACGCTTAGCCTGTAAGTTTCAACTACAACTCGCACGGACAACCACCTCCCGCACCGGTGTTTGGGCCAAAATCCATCAGAAAACTTTTCAATCTGTTTGGTGTAAATATGAAAGCCTCAGTCAAGCTTAGGGAAGATCAGAAACCTTTATTGAGAGCAAAAATCCCATTAAACATTTCGAACTTCCGGCTCCAATCAGGAATAGTTGTCGGTGAATCCAAAGAATTATCTCTAAATCTCGGAACTTTATTTGATTCCGGGCCTTCTTTCAAATTCTGTTACCGTCCTAATGATTCACAAAATCCCTGTAGCTTTAATTTCAAGACTGGGATTGGGCAATTCGGGTCACCGATCGGAAGCCCTCTAACCATGAGCGCGGAGTTTAATTTGACTAGCAGTAAAAAGCCCGGGTTTTTCATCCATTTTAAACCTGATTTTGGTGATTTTTCGGTGAAAAAATCGCACTATTCGGAATCTGTCGAGGGTTTGGGCGAAAAATTAACCGGCCACTTCACGGAGGGGAAGCATCTTTTGGAGCCAAGGGCAGCGGCGAGACGGGTGGAGGGATTGTTGAAGGGAACGGAGGTTAGTGCAAGGACGGCGTTGCCGGTGTGGGATTTGGCCGTGGTAAATCTACGGTGGGCACTAAGTGTCCCGCCGGCTGTGGCGGGCGGGATTAGATTGCCACTGTTGGTAATGAATAAAGTAGGAATCCAACGCGTGGTAGAAACTGCTTCGCCCAACACAAACGGTGCTGACGTGTCGAAGACATGTTTGGATGTGAAGAGACAGTTTGAAGTTTTTCAAACTGAGAATGGGATGTTGAGACAGGCTTTGAATGATTTGAGAACAGAAATAACTGGAAAAGTGAACCTTTTATCACATGAAGAAGAAAAAAATAAGGAAAAAAAAGGGCCTAAACCTTTTTTGGATCAATTTTAGGTTTTATTTCTTTATATTTATGTTTTAGGTAGGTTTGGGTTTTGGGATTTTTTTTTTATTTTTTTTGAAGTTTGGCTTTGCTTGTAGAGATTGTAAATGCTTTGTTTGATTAATCTTTTTTGGGGTAACGTTCAATGATATGGGTGAATTATTTGTTAATTAATACTTACTATTAACTAACGAGAATCCAGTTAACACACCATGAGCCACGCCCAAATCCGAAGGTTTACTTCACCTTGTAGAAGTCATTAAGCCCATGTTTAGTTATCATTTTTTAAATAACCAATTTTTAACAAGCTCATTGTCAACCATACATTTTGTCGTGTTTTGTAACCCAACTTCATCTATGATTTGCATGGTTTGGTGTATTGGACTTGAAGACGTCTAAATAGGGGGTCCATAAAGGAAAAAGGGATTGACGACGCTAGCCTACTGCTGGGCGGACACTCGAGCGGCGTGATGAAATTTTCAGTAGCGAGCTGTCAAATTTCATCAGCGAGCTTTCGCTCACCTACAGCCCGTAGGGCGATCAAGCCGTGTCATTCCGAATTTTCCGTGTTTCGATTATTCCACGAGTTTTTGACATAGTTTCCATCTTTAGGGTTTGACATGCATCCTATAAATAGTAGACTCTTCTTTATAAGTTAAAATATTACTACAAGTTAAAATTGTGTAGGAACACAATATTATTGTACTTTTTCTCTTCATTACTAGTGAATAAAATCTCAAATTCCCCTGTCAAATTAAATTCTTGTTTTTTGTATTTTTCTTGTTGTAATCAATACTTCATATCGTGTCATATATCTCGTCCCGCCCCAACAAGTGATATTAGAGTTTTGATTTGATTTGTTCAAGGTTTCTTTGTTCTTGATAACAATCATGAAATATGACATTTCACTTTTAATTCGCAGCACTAGATTCTTGTTGTGGCAGGTGAAAATGTGATCAATACTTAGGGATACCAACGGGGCGTGGCGGGGTCGGGACCCGTTTAAGACGAGGCAAGGCCCTGCCACGTTTACTACCCTGTTTAATTTTTTTAAAAGTTTTTGACAATTTATTTTATTGCCCCAATTCATTAGATTGAAACAAATAATTTTGGTTGCCATTTTCTATTAGAACTAATAAAATTTCGTTAATTTTTTCGTTTAAAGTATTGAATTTAAAAAAAAAAAAATTAAACGGGGCGGGGCACCCGTTACCTGTCCTCGTCCCAAACCCGCCTCGGGGCAACATTCTCTGTCCCGTCCCTGACACGAATACCCAATTAAGCGGGGTAATCCCCGCCCCATTCGGGGAAGGGCTTGCGGGTATCTAGTTTGTCGAGTTTTTTTGTCATCCCTAACAATACTCGATTTAATGTATTTGGATAATGTGTTGTTAAGATTTGACAAGATGCCCACAAGTTAGACAATGAAAAAGAAAGAATGTAAGGATCAGAAGACACTTTCACAAATTCATCTTTATTTTTCGAATAATATTTTTCGGGACATTTTGAAGGAGAAGTTTGCAGCTGCGTTCTAATTAGCAAATTGCACTTGAAACAACATTTGTATTCTCATTACATGACATAAAGCGGATATTTAGAAGATCACCTGGATGTTTTTAAAGAAATCGTCGCTGATTTGAAGACTTTAATGGTAAAGTACAATGATGGAGATTTGGCCTTAATTTTTTTGTATTCATTGCCATCTTCGTTTAAATCAGAGACACCATTTGTGTAGTCGAGATACTGTCTTCATTGAAGATGCGTATAATGATTTATTTTCGAAGGAGAAGATGAAGCATCTGATTGAATCTAAGGCCAGAGATGAAAGCCTTGTTGTTCAGATGGTCTCGAAAGGAGCAGGTCAAAGTCTAATTTCATTAATCAAGTTTGTCTTGTTGCAAGAAGAAATGACACATCAAGAGGGATTGCAACAAGATGCTGAATAAAGATACGTTGGTTGCAAATAAGAAGGAAAGGCAATCAGATACTTTAGGCGAAATCAATGTCGCGAGGACGATTTGAGTGATGGGGATCTTTTGGCTATTTCTGACGGTGACTCCAAATCGACAATGATTAGATTCTTGATCCACCTCGTGCTTTGCATATGCATCCCAATTGGGATTTATTTTCAACATATGAAACAGTTTCGAAAGGTGTTGTAGTCATGAGAAACAACACACCTTGTCGAGTAGTTGGTATTGGTAAAATCAGACTTAAGCTGTTGGTTGAGATGTTCTAGTCAACAAATGTTAAATACCATGGTGGATATTTACTTCAGTACAGTATCGTTAGAATTTGGTTTAGGGTTCGTGTTGGAGAATGCATCTTAGCCGAGTTTAGAGGATATAGGTAATGTCATTTTACTATCATCACATGCGGTGCCATCGTATTCAATTGTTAGGGATAGACCAATGAAGAAAGGTATAGGGGAGTTGATTTTGTTGCATATTCTATAAGTGTATTTGAATGTGTTCAGTCTAGTAAGAGACCTTCTACAAAAGCATTTAGTGTTGAATTCATTTCAGGGACTGTTTCGGCTCTATTTGGTAAATTTTAAATTATTTGTGATTTTTGGAAACCCAGGGTAATTTTGGGTAACAGTGCTTGGATTTATTTATCCTAGTTGAATATTGTGGAAGAGGTTTTGTTCGTTGGAGAAGTTAGTTTGGTTCTTGTTGAAGAGTTCGGTTCATTCCTTACAGTCGAGTTTTTACTTCAGGTGGAGAAATTTTGGAGTTTCGTTCTTTGCAGTGAAATTTGGTCAATGTAGAGATTGTTTAGTTTTTGATCCAAAATCATCTAGTATTTGTTTGGTTTGGTGTATTAGGCCTTGAAGAAGTTTTAACAGAGTCCGTAGAGGAAAAAAGAATTGACGGTGCGGTATACTGCTAGCTGCATGTTGGAGCGGCAAGACGAAATTTTTAGCAGCGAGTTGTCGCCCGCCTACCACTCACCTGGAGCTCGAGCGCCATGTCATTTCAAATTTTCATTGTTTTGTTAATTTCACAGGTTTTTTGATCTAGTTTTTATCTTCAGAGCTATTATTACAAGTTATAATTGTATATGAACACATTATTATTTTAATTTTTTCCTCCATTATTAGTGAATAAAATCTCAAATTCCTCTACCAAATTAAATTCTCGTTTCTTGTATTCTTATTATTAGGATCAATACTTCATATCATGCCATATATTTTGTCCGATCCCAACAAGTGGTATCAAAACATACATAATCCTTGTTTGATTTCTATCACATTCTCCTATAATAATTTTGCATTTGAACTCATAACTTTTTTTCTACTCGTTAAGCATGTCTAAAATGACTTTTCACAAAATTTATTCTTAACAAATTAAACCATGTTCCATGACATGGTAGAACCAATTAACTAGATCACACACAACACCACACGTAATTGGATTTATTCGTGGGCAGCAATGCCTACTACATATAAGGGAAAAAAAATCGCTTTTCACAAAAAATAAAAATAAAAATTATTAGACTCTATAAGAGTGATTTTTATAGCTGTTTAAATATCTAGTAGCTCTAGATCCTGCAATGATGAATTGAACAAATTCATAAACAGAGATTTATTTTGTGTAACTTGAATTTATTAAGCACGTGTTTGTTTTATTTAAAGATTATATTTTTAGTAAATTTTGATAAGAATTGATTAAATGTGTAGGTCAAAATAGAAAAAATTTACGGATCATATTTAAAGTGTAATTGAAAATAAACCTGGGGAAAATGAGTATTAGGACCAAACAAGGGTTAAGAAATTTACATGAGATTCCCAGACATTTTAAACCCCACATTGCAACTAAAAATGTCATTTCATTATTCTACCTTTTTATAAACTTTTGTGGTAGTGATTATTTGAAAAGTTGTTTTTCAGTATGGAACTATTTTAACAAATATGGAACTATTATGTTTTTATTGTAAATTAATTAGACGTCTAAGGGTAATATTGACAAAAGGGAAAAAACATATGAGATAAAATAGAAAGATGTAGTTGTATTCACACCACAACTTTTATTTCTTACATTACATTTTAATTGCATTTAAAATTTTTAATCTTTGTTCACTATATCACTTAAGATTCTCAATCTTTGTTTGACGAAAATAAGTTAAGAAAATAATTGCTACAATAAATAAAGATTGAGGAGTTTAAATGCAATTAAAATGTGGTGGCAATATAATCATCTAGTAGAAAATGGACTCCATTTTAATGTGATTTTGAGAGAAAATGTATTTTAGAATAGTGATTTTTTTGGAGAATGTGTCATTAAAAGATAAGAAATTTTTTTGAATTTACGTGTAATATTATTTTATGGAAAAATATGTAGTTGAAAATTAATTTTGAAAATAATGGAGCCCAAATAGGGGCTAAATGTTTATCACCTATCTATACATTTTGCCCTTTATTAAAATTCGAGTTTTAATCAAAATTAAAGTTAACAATTAATTTTAACAACATATTTTTCGGGTTTCACAACTTTTCAACCATAGATTCTATCAATTTTTATCAAAATTTATTAAAAATTTGATTTTAATCCCGATCAAAATATTTTGTGAACAAAAATCTTTAGAAATTCAACTTAAAGGGCTCCCTCCTTTTCTCCACCACTCGTCCTTCCCAGATCCTTTATCTTCTGGCCATCTCAGATGGTCATGATTTTTTTCTAATTGAAAATAAAAGTTTACGTCTCAATTAAACTTTTAACTTTTAAATCGATGGTTCCATCCGTTATAAACATTAGTGAGTAAAATTGAGACATTGAAAACTCAAATGCTATGAAAAATCGATCAATGACTCAAACGCAATGTCGGAAAAGAGCTGAGAATTGCAATTTACACGTGCATGTAATTTACATGAGAATAATGATAATATTATTTAGCACCACTTGTATTAAAATATCAGTATTATTGTAGCACCAGTAGTGCTATATAGTATTATTCATTCCGTTCCAATTATATAGACTGAGCTTCCCTTTTCTTTTGTCCCAAATATATATGTTTGTTTCATAATGTAGAATATTTTCTTGTGTTCCTTTACTAATACACCTTTATTAAATTTTTCCCACCTAATATGCCAACTTTTTGAAATCATTCAAATACACACATTTCCCACTTCTTCGAAATATGGAACAACTCTCATTTCTTCTTTTTCTTCTTCTTCTTCAAATTTTTATTAATTCCAACAATATTTTAGTTATACATACTGAAATTAGATAGGAGTAAACTATGAAAGATCTTAGTAAAAAATAATTTTCCAATGACGTTAAAGAAACTTTCTTAATTCGTGTGAAAACGATATGATTTTTGGTCCATGTGACGGGTGACATGTTATGAAATGATAATGTGCGTTAAATGTATGAATATGAAATCCACTTTATCGATCTTATCATTTACATCACACTGTGTGATACAAATAGCATACTCTTTACATAAATGAAAGTTGCACATAAAATGTTAGTGCTATGCTATTTACCCAGAACCACGACAACCAATTTCACAGTGAAAACACATAAAATACGATATAATGTATAGATATTGGTTGAATTGTTGCAACAATAAATATCTCACAGCCAAACTTAATCGAATAGTTCAATTGCGTAGATGGTGGGAAATTCAAATTCTCTTAGTGGCATTCATTTTTGTTTGAGTTTATACATTTTCTTCAAAACTGTTTAGAATATTTTAAAGAAGGCAAAAGTTATTGAGTCACAACCCGATTCTTACAGTTAGGTTATAATGTTTTTTTTTTTTTAAAGATCAAGACACACTAGAAGTTTTTTTTTTTGATAAAAAGTGTAGATTGAGCTCCAATAATAAGGTGAATGATACGATACTTAAGTGCTTGTTTGATTGTACTTTTATCTTATAAGTGTTTATAAGTTATGAGTCTTACAGAACTTACAGATAACAAGTTGATAGTGAGTCGTGAGTCATACAAAATGTGTAAATAAAATATATGTTTAACCAGATTAAATGATAATTTAAAAATTGCCAAACCTGTCAACAAAGTTTCATCGAAGGTCGTTCAAGTAATAATTATATTTTATTTTAGTCATATAACTTTAGTTTATTTTAATATGATATTTGACTTATATTTTTATTTCAAATTGACCATTATGTCCAATGTTATGGATCTCGTGACTTGGCTCACAAGCACGAGTTCACGCTAGAGATGTCAACAAGTCGAGTCGAAACTCGAAATTTGGACTCGACTCAAGTAAGAATGGTTAGAATTTTTTTTGCTCGAGTCGAGCCGAGTATTTGCTTGGCCAAAAAATCTAGGCTCAAGCTAAGCCGACTCTGGGATTATTTTTTATTTTATTTCATTTTACTCTAAAAAAAAAACTAAAACAAGGCAGCATATAGCAGTAATGACTGTCGTAGCAATCACAGGTAGCCACGCAACTGCCTGCAATATTGCCTAATGCTGCCTTTGTAGCATCAGTTGCTGCCTACTAGCTAACTACCTTTATTTTTTTTAATATATTTTTAAATTTTTCTTGTTACGGGCATAAAATGGCCAGTGTGGCTCGACGGGCCGATGCTCCAAAATGGGGCTCGGCCCAAGCCTACTCGAGATTTTTCCTAGCCAAGTCACGAGCGTCTGAGTCGTGGAGCCAAATTGACACACATCACTTGCCGAATATTCAAAAAGCCTACTCAATTGAGTACCAATCAAATGGCGTCTTGAAGTGTAATGTGTTAATGCACTGGATATTTGCTAAACATCATGTTGCCAAATCAAGTTTTATTTTACTCTTTTATGGTGACCAATAACAAACTCCATTAGCGAACTAATGAGTCTTGTCGAACGTCAGTGATTATGTTAGTTTTAGTAAATTTGTTCGGTTATGTTAAGATGATGTTAGTTTTGGTAACACTCTACAACATAATATAAAAAATAAGTTGAGTAACCAACATGCAAAATACGTACGTTCGGTGAACTATCAAATCAATCTCCCCCTAATTGAAATACCAATATTGACGAAAGAAAAACAAAATCACAAATTTGATCAATTTTTTATTTCTCGAAAGTCTTTCAAAGCCTCCAAGTATGGGATGAATGAGGGACAAATTGTGAAATTTTTTATTTATACATTGTGCTTGAAATTTTATCCAGAGAATTTTATTAAAAAATCATCAAAAGTCATTGAAATTTTTGAATACATTGACCTTATTGTATAACTTTAAAAGGTTTGGATTTACACGTTGACTTTTAAAGAAATTTTTGATGTCTATAAAAGTCTATAATAAATAGTTCAAAAATCAAGGGTCCTTTTTGACGTAGATTTTTTGTGAAAGTGATTTTTCTGAAAAATTTATCGGTGTCCACGTAAAAAATACTTTATTGAAAAAACTCATGATCAACAAAAATGAATTTTAAAAAATTTGTACCAAACATGAATCGATTTCAAGTCGTGTAGGTAAGGTCAAGCAAGACCTACTCCGATGTTACTTGTTGAAAATATTTAAAAGACGAGGCATATCCGTGATTAAAATATTGTCATTATTCGTCCATTGAATAAATTATTTAATCTTCTTAATTTTTTTTTTAATACCAATTAATTTAAAACATAAAAATAAAAATAAATATTTGGAATTGTTCATAATGAGAACCATGGTACGAGAGTTAGTAAGGACAAAGACCTGTTGATTGTGAAGGAATGACCAATGACTAGGTCATGAGCAAAGAAAGTTAAGGAAGCCATGTGGTCACTTGTTCAATCTACAATGAACGAAATATCGATCACAACAAAGAAAATGACAAGTTTCGGATTAGTCGTAGAAGAAGAAACAAATAAGCCACTGTTTCAGCCACATTATTTTTTTCATTATAATCCTTCTACTCATTTTCAACCGCACATTTTTTAATAAAATAATATTTTTCATTATATCAATAATGTTTTTTCCTTTTCAACCACATATTCTTTATCACATCACTTCAAAAAAATGCATTCTCTCATTTTAATATGCACCAAACATACTCTAAATCAACTTGGTTCAAACAACAGATGAGAGAGCTGAATCGAAGGCGGATTCCCAACCTCCTAAGAATCGGGATATCAAATTCTTTAGGCACTTGGGATGAGGCCACATTGCTTCTTAATATCCAAACAAAATGACAGTGATCTTGCTAGACTTTAGAAAAGTGGCGAGTGATAGTGAAGGTGATTATGATGACATGCCGGAATTGGAGGATGCTAGTGATGATGAAAAAGTAGAGTATGCAGTGTGAAAGCTATTGGTTACAAGGTGATCTCTTAGTACTCAAATTAAAGTGGACGACTTGGAGCAACAAATAAAGAACATATTTCATACGAGATACCGTATCAACAACAAGGTATGTAGTATAATTATTGGTTACAATGTGAGATCTTAGTGCTCAAATTAAAGTGGACAACTTGGAGCAACAAATGAAGAACATATTTCATACGAGATACCATATCAACAACAAGGTATGTAGTATAATTATGGATGATGGTAGTTGTACCAATGTGGTTAGCACTACACTTGTTGAGAAATTGGAGTTAACCATGCTAAAGCATCCTAGGCCTTGCAAATTGCAATTGTTGAATGAATGTGGTGAGGTTAGGGTAAATAGGTGAGTGTTGGTGAATTTCTCAATTGAGAGGTATCATGATGAAGTGATGTGTGATATAGTTCCTATGTATGTCGGGCATATTTTGTAGGGAAGGCCATGACAATATGATAGGAGGGTGATGTGTGATGGATACAAAAATAGTTACAATTTTATTAAAGATGAAAAATCTACTATTCTTGTGTTGTTAACACCAAAACAAGTTTATAAAGATCAAATTAAAATTTTAAATTGAGGAAGATAAAAGGTTTAGAGAAAAAGAGAGTGAGATCGATTTTTCACAACAAGAAAGAAAGATAGAAAAAAGTGAGGTGGATAACTGTAAGGAAAAAAAGAGTAGAGCCACAAGAGAGAAATGAAAAGAGTCTTCTGAGAGGAAAGAAAAATCGAAAGTGAATTTCTTTGTAAAAATGAGTAAAAAGGAATGAGTTGAAGAACCGACCTATGATCTTGTTGGTTTATAAGGAATCATTCATCAACTTTGAAGAATCTAAAACACTCCTCCCTAGTTTGACTACTTTTTTGTTACAGAAATTCAAAGACTTTTTTCTAAAAGACATGCCGTGGGTTATCACACATTCGAGGCATTGAGCATCAAATTGACTTCGTACCTGGAGCGTCATTCCAAACAGGAGGGATTATCAAAGTAATCCTGAAGAGACCAAGGAAATTCAAAGGTAAGTAGAAAAATTAATGAGCAAAGGGTATATGAGGGAAAGTATGAGTCCATGCGTCATGACAGTGATACTTGTGCCGAAAAATGATGAAACTTGGAAGATGTGCATAGACTATCGTGCAATCAACAACATAACGGTAAAATATCGTTACCCTATACTTAGGTTGAATGAATTACATGAATCATGCATATTTAATAAAATAGATCTTAAAAGTGGATATCATCAAATTATGATAGTGGAAAATCGTTTTTAAGACTTAGTATGGGTTATATCAGTCATGTCATGTCATTTGGACTTAGTAATACACCTAGCACGTTTATGAGATTAATGAATCGTGTGTTACGTGCATTTATAGGTAAATTCGTAGTAATTTATTTCGATGGTATCTTGGTCTATAGTAAGGATTTAAATGAACATTTATGACATTTAAAATGTGTGCTTGTGTAAGAAAAGAACAATGTTATGCTGATTTTAAAAAGTGTACATTTTGCATGGTAAATGATATTTTTCTTGGTTTTGTTGTTAGCTCTAAAGGAATTGAGGTGAATGAGGAGAAAATCAAAGCCATTAAGAATGGCCAACACCAAAAAGTACAATCGATGTAAGAAGTTTCTATAGTTTGGCTAGCTTTCTACAGGCTCTTTGTTAGAGACTTTAGCATAATTGTCATACTACTCACGGAAATTGTAAAGAAAAGTGTAGGATGAACGTGCTTTTAGCACTATTAAGGATAGTTGTGTACCGTACCAAATTTATCACTACCTAACTTTAACAATACTTTTAAAATTGAATGTGATACATCAGGAATAGGTAATGGAGCTGTTTTGATGCAGGAACGAAGATCAATAGCTTACTTTAGTGAAAGGTTAAGTGGAGCAGCTCTCAACTATCCTACATATGATAAGGAGTTGTATGAACTTGTTCCAGCTTTGGAGACATGACAACACTACCTATGGCCAAAGGAGTTCGTGATCAACACCAATCATGAGTTCTTGAAGCATTCAAAGGGTAAAGGTAAACTAAACAAGAGGCATGCAAGGTGGATAGAGTTCATCGAGACCTTTCCATATGTTATCCGGTACAAATAAGGTGAAGAAAATGTGGTAGTGGATGCATTGTCAAGGAGATATATACTTCTTACTTTTTCAGGTGCCAAATTGCTAGACTTTGAATATGTTAAGGACATGTATGCTAATGACATGGACTTTTCTAATATATATAAATCATGTGGCAAAGTTGTAATAGATAGATTTTTTAACCGTGATGGATATTTATTTTGGGAGAATAAATTATATGTATCTAGGTGTTCAATGAGATAATTGTTAGTACATGAAGCACATAATGGAGGTTTAATAGGTTACTTTGGGATTAAGAAAACATTGGAGATGTCAAATGAACACTTTAATTGGGGTAAGATGAAAGTTGATGTTGATCGATTTTGTAGTAGATGCATCACTTGTAAAAGGACTAAGTCTAAGATTTTACCTCAAAGTTTGTACTTTGTATACACCATTACCTGTTCCTAGTGAGCATTGGGTTGATGTGTCTATGAATTTGTTGGGTTTACCTATGACTAAGAAATGAAGAGATTTTGTATTTGTGGTGGAAGATAGATTTAGTAAGATGACACATTTCATTCTCTTTCATAAAACTGATGATGTCGATAATATTACGAATTTATTCTTTAAAGAAGTAGTACGCTTACATGGGGTACCTATGAGTATTGTATTGGATAGAGATGTTAAGTTCGTTATTCATTTTTCGAATATTTTGCGGAGTATGTTAGGGATTAAGCTATTATTCTCTACAACTTGTCACCCACAAACGGATGGGCAAATTGAGGTGGTTAATAGGACTATGATACAACTATTGCGCACTATATTTAATAAGAACTTGAAGGGTTGGGAGGATTTCTTTCCATTCATAGAGTTTGCATATAATAGGGTCACGCACTCTACTACTTCTTATACTCCATTTGAAATTGTTTATGATTTTAATCCACTAATACCTTTGGATTTAATTTCTTTACACGTTAATGAGAGATGTAGTTTAGATGGAAACAAGAAGGCCGAATTGGAAAGGTCTCTCCATGAGAAGGTACGATGCTAGATTGAGAAGAAAAATGAGCATTATGTGTCTCAAACAAATAAAGGAAGAAAGCATGTTACATTTGAACCAGAAAATTGTGTTTAGGTGCATATGAGAAAAGGAACGCTTTTCGACTCAAAGGAAGTCACAGTTGTAATCGAGAGGAGATGGAGGGCTCCAAGTGCTTGAAAGATCAACGACAATGCTTATAAATTGGATCTTCCAAGTTAGTATAACATTTTTGCAACTTTCAATGTTTCTGATCTTTCTTTGTTTGATGCAGGTGAAGATTCGATGATGAATCATTTTGAAGAGGGAGAGAATGATGGGAACCATGGTACGAGAGCTAGTAAAGACAAGGACCCATTGATTGTAGAGGGAGGAACAATGACTATGTTACCAGTAAAGAAGATCAAGGAAGCCATGAGTTTACTTGTTCAATCTACGGTGGACGAAACATCAATAACAAAAAGCAAAATGACAAGTTTCGTATTGGGTATAGAAGAAGAAATAAGATAAATCAACTTGGTTCAAGTAATGGACGATGGAGCTGAATCGAAGGCCTATGCGTCCGCATAATATGCGGCGCATGTACCCATATTGGAACCAAAATAAGGGTTGTTGAATAGTCTATGCGACCGCACCCCAGAAACCAATGTGGCCGCATAGTGTAAACTTGGATGCATTTTTTTCCAAATTTGCCTAGATTTCTATATTAGTTATGGTATATTTTTTGATATCTTTTAGGCTTAATTTTATTTTTAATTAAGTTTTTATGAGTTCCCTATAAATAAACTCATTCTCGTCATTGTAAAAACACACAATTTAAGAAATATTATTGTGAGACATATTGCTTTCAACTCATTCTTCATTAAGCTAATTCCGAACTTATCAAGAATTGAATTCTCGTGGCGTTCAACAATTCAAATGAGGTTCATAAGTTTTGTGATCACGGGATCAAAATATTGTTAGTGATTATCTTGCTTCTTTGATTCAATAATTTATTGAGTCGAGCTTTCTAAACCATGATATTTGGATTTCTTTGATTTGATCTAATTTGTCGTGAGTTTCGTAGCTACAATTGCTACGTGGGTGCGCATCAGTTTGAATTAGTGCGTGACAAAAATCGTGTTCCTCCGCCGACGGGACTGGGCTGGATATTTTATCAGCAACCCTAGTGTAACCCATCTGTATAAACTCTTGTATTTGGAAAAGTTTTACCAAAGGTCATCCGACTTATAATTTTATTTCATTCTAGTCACAAAATATCAATTCAATTCAATTTTTGAACTATGCTTATATGTTTATATCGAATTAACCATTTTGTCCAACACCATAGACATTAGGGGTGGACAACGAACGAACCCAATTCAAGAGTTTCAGCTTCACTCTTATAAAGTTAAATTAAGTAATAAGAACTATAATTGAGAATCGACTAGTACAGGTTAGGAACAAAAATTGAAAAATCGAAAAACCAAACATGCCATTTGTTTATTTTTTCCTTCTTCTCTTCTTTTTTGATAATCGAAATTGTCAAATTATTTAATTTTTTCAAAAAAATTCAGCATGCTCTCAGCCTGGCTTTGACCCAGGTCTATTTCTGAATTTTCTAGATGCCCATCACATGATTCCTCACTTAATTGTCTGGTGAAGTACGTTGGCGATCAATTATGCTACATGTATAAAAAAAAAATATTGATAAAATTTTTAAAGAACATTGCTTGACATTTTTTCAATAGTTTTAGAAATCAATAATGACAGAAAATGCACCACACTGGTGCTGCTAACACAACACTTGTATGGTTTTTGTGAATAATTCACTGTACACAGGTAATTTGTTGGTGATTCATGTACATTGGTGAATGCATTAAGCGGATGAAAATGAAATTCGCCTATGTTGGTGAATGAATTTTGCTAAAATAACTTGTTTGTGTTTTTTAAAATTTGGACTATATTAGTCAAATTGTATTAAGATAGAAACAAATTATTTTTTAGATTGTTCTGTTTCAGATAATGAAATATAATTACGAGAACACTGAAGATTTTAATTTGGTTCTATAATTAAAGTTAATCTCGTCTGTTTCATTTACAAGATACCTAGTAATTATTGAATTAGTTTGTTTTTTAAAATCGGAATGAATCAAATTGTTTTCATTCCCAATAGATTTTAACTCGCCCGACATGCACAAGTCCATGTACACAACATCCGCCAAATATGCGAAAAAATGCACTCAATTGGGCCCCAATTAAATGGCTTTTCAAAGTACGTGTCTCTATTGCTAGACATTTAGTGAAGGATCGTGTTGCCAAATTAAGTTTTTATTTTACTCTTATGTGGTAACCAATTACTCGTAAACAAATCGATTCCAACAGTCAACTAACAAACCATGTTAGTCGTATTGAAATTATGTCGAATTTGTTAGGGATTATGTTAGTTTTGGTAATTCCGTCCAATATGTCAGAGATGATGTTATTTCTAGTAACGCTATACGTCAAAATAAAAATTCAAGTCAAGTAACCAACATGCACAATATGTTAGTTGGGTGACTACAATGTAATTTTTCCCTAGTTGAATAATAGGGTAATTAGAAAACCGAAAAACAGCCACCCATGATCCAACCCTCGAGAATCAAGTCCACCACGGCATATAAATCAAACAAGACTACAAACCAAACCCCAAAAACACATATAAGCAATAATATATAAGCAATAAAAATGGTGAATTATAGATGTTTGACTGAGGAGAGGAACACAACCCTAGCCCTCTGATAACACACAAAAATTGCAATGGATTTGATCAATTAAATCTTAAAAACCGTACGCGCCGTATCATACCACCACCCCTTCAATCTCTCATGGCCAAATTTGAGGGAACCGTACCGAACAGTTTCAACAAACCGGAGGCGGAGGGAGACGACGAGACCCACGGGTGGGGCACTTGGGAGGATCTCCTTTTGGCCTTCGCCGTCAACCGCTACGGCACCGACCGTTGGGACTCCGTTGCCTCTGAACTCCAGAAGCGGAGCTCCGACCCTACCCTAACTCTACTGACCCCTCAAAACTGCAAGCAGAGATACCTAGACCTGAAACGGCGTTATTTAAGCCAAAACGACACCGTCAATAATAAATTGTTGAACGATGATAACGTTGGCGGCGACAATAGCAAAGGCTCCGTTCCGTTGCTGGAGGAGCTTCGGAAACTCCGGGTTGCGGAACTTCGACGTGAAGTCCAACGTTACGATCTAAACATCGAGTACTATTTCACGATTGATTACGTATACTGTTTATTTAATGAGTAATAATATATGTTTAAAATATTCGAGATCTGAGCGTAAAGATTAGTGGAAATGAAGAGTCAAGGATTTTTTGATTTGATGTTTATTGTTCAGGTCGTTAGAGTTGAAGATGAAGAAAATGGAAGAGGAGAGAGAAGGGAGCTTGAGGAGCGTGAAGAACAGTGATGAAAACTCAGATCTAGAAAAGAAGGGTGAAGAGAAGAGAAAGGACGACGAGGTGGAACCGGAAGAGAATGTATGGCCTCAAACCATAGCCGGAGAACCAGTCACCGGAAATGAATCGGAGAAGGATCATATGTCGGTAAACGAATCAAATTCCACAGATCTAGATGGCGAGAAGCTAAGAACCGGCGATAAAGAATCAGAACCGGAAAGAACCGGAGATTTTCAGGAAAAAACTGATCGAACCGGGGATGCAAGAGAGGAGCCGGTAGATTTAAAGGGTGATTCCGATCGAACCGGAGAGGGAAAACCTGTTCGAGAGGAATCGTGTTACGGGAGTTCAGATAGCATAGAAAAAGATCCGGTTCGGGAGGTTAAGGTTGAGCGGGCGAGTGACTCGGTCGGGTTGGTGGACTCGGAGGCCGAGTCAAAGGGAGGGGGAGATGAAGCGGCAAAAGAGAGTTCTGACGTGCAGAGCTCGGCGAGTAGATCGAAGGAGGAAAATGATAAGATACGTCGCGGGAGCACGAGTGGTGATGAACGTGACCACGCTGATCAATCAGGAACCATTAAAGATTTGCTTGCTGCATCGCAGCCGTTGCTTGACTTTTTGCATAATCTTCGAGCACATAAGAGCGGCTCAGCCTTTGAGCGGCGGCTCCCGAGCCAGGTGAATATCAAATATCAATTTTGTTTTTATTTTTATTGCAAAAAGAAAAGAAAATAAAATTGTGAAGGTGAATGTGCAAAGGTTTATTCACTATTTCATAGGTGATTATTTAATATTTTTCTTTATGTATTTTCCAATAAAGAAATAATGATTAAAAGTAATTTTAATCCCACGTAAGATTATAAAAGTTCTTTTAGAAAAAGTAAATAAATGCTTTAAAATGTAACTATTTATTTTCGGACACATCCTAAACCAAATGTAGAAACTAGCAAGTTTTTATTGTCTCCTTCCGGTCACAAATTGTTGTTTTTTGCACTTTATGAAGTTGTCTAGTCCGGTCATTGGGAATTTCGTTGGTTTGAATTTTCTTGTAGAAGTCGGTAGCAATTGGATTGTCGAAAAATCTGATATTTATTGAGAATAATTAATATGTTGTTGCCGTTAATGCACTTTGTAAGATAAAATATATTGTGACTTAAATCCCTTGAAGAGATTTCGGAGTTAAGGCATTAATTTATTATTCCCTGTTTGGATTTCACGTGTCAGCATATGTAGGCTCTGATTATATCCTTAGAGAATCCTTTCTCCTGTTTTCTATATGCAAGCTCAAGGAATTACATTATACTTTCGTTTTGGGGCTTGAAAGGTATAATCAGAAGTTAATTACAAATTGTAGAATATGTATTTTTTGTATTTTTCCAAGTACAAATTGTTAATGAACCCTCTTGAACTTTTAGGTTTCTAAAATTTGTTATGTAAGTTTGAAGTTCTTCAAACCTTTACTCTTACAATAGGATATACGAGCATTTAAGGTGTTCAATAATTTATCGATTTACGTGACAGAGAAATCTCTGTCACATTATCTTTTGTTTAAAAATACATTACAAGTTCATTGAACAATGTGTAAGTGGAAATAAACATCTTATATAAACACGAGATATCACTCACCATTTAAGTCATGATACTCGTCCTTTGAACTACTCAAATTAAGGTATCGGGATACGAAATGGTAAGGAAGAAAAAATGTGAGTGATAGGATCCACTCTAACTTCGAGGTGTTGGGATTTGAGTAGAATGGGTAACCAAGGTTTCATTATTCAATGATTGGTTCTCCCACATTTGCAAATAGGACCGTCCCATCCAAGATTTTCTTGCGGCAGCAACCCAACTGCAGTGTAGACCGATGATGAGTATCATTATTCACTAAAAAAAGCATTTACAGTGATGATGAACAAAAATGTTATTTCAAAATTGATGACATTCTAACGCTAAATTCGGGTCCCATTACTCTGTGTTAGTGGGCTGTTTCCTTTCCCAATGGATTTGCGTGATTGTTTTCTGCTGAATTGGTAATTACTACTCACTGCAGATCTATTTATATTCACATCTTTGTCGTTGACATGTTTCTTTTGCTTTGTAGGAAAACTCAAAGTATCGGAATTTGATTCGGCAACACGTGGATCTGGAATCCATCGAAAGTAGATTGAAAGAAGGTTGGTATTCAGGCTCTAGCAGCAAGTTCTTCCGCGATCTTTTGTTACTTGTCAACAATGCCCTTGTCTTCTTCAAGAAGAATTCCTCTGAGTTCCTTGCGGCCACTGAACTCCGACAGATAATTTCAAAGGAGATGTCTCAGAAATGCTCTAAGTCAGATTCTTCATCTGGGAAACAAATTTCACTACAATCCCTATCCCCTAAGAAAGAAGACGCCGAACCTTCACATTCTTTGCTATTAAAGCCCAGGATAGCAGGATCAATGATAGTATGCCGTAAACGCAGTTCAATTGCAGCAAAGACATCTGCCTCATCTTCCGGGGCTGATAGAAAGAAAGAGCAGACGCCGTTGCTTGCTGAAGAGAAGGATTCAAAGCCACAGGCTTGTCAATCATCTGCCAATACTGAGGAACCTAAAATAACCAAGAAAAGAACGAGAGACCGGTTTGCTTCAGTTTCAGCCAACTCGAAGAAGAGCAACAACAAGAATCAAGGCAGCAGTAACATCAACAAAAACTTGATGTTGGAATCAGGAAAGAACCAGGGAAAGGGAGGATCATCCCCTAATCACCCCGAGCCCAAAATTGACAGTAAGAAGAACCAGTCGACATCAGACTCGAAGAAAAGAAGTGCAGCTAGCTTCTTAAACAGAATGAAGCAAAGCTCGTCCTCCAACAATGGTGGGTTGTTAGATGCACTGAAGAATACTCCACTTACTAGTGACAGTACTAATACTAGAGGATCGGAGCAGAAGAAAAACGACAATGGGAAGCGCGGTGAAAAGAAAGAGCAGGGAACTAGGAGGAATTCGGAACCAAGACAGAGAAAGGAAAAGGGCAGCCCAGCAAAGAGGAGTGTCGGAAGACCGCCAAAACGAGAAGCTGCTCCACCTCCTTCAGTGGGTAAACGGGGCAGAGGTGAAACCGAGTCTTCGAAACAGCCAAAGAAAAGATCAAGGAAGCTATAGTAACCATTGAAAAAAAAAAAGGGAAAATTGATAGCAACTGTATTTTTGTGTATGGATTAAGTTTATTGGTACAAATTTAGCTCCTGTTTGTTTTGATAAAAATCAGATTTTTAGTAGATTTTGATAAAATTGATGAAATGTGGTTGAAAAGTTGATAAAAATTACCAATTTCATGAAACGTGTGGTCGGTCAAAGCTTAATCTCATTGGACCCATCTCTTGCTTATACTCCCAACAGGTGATTGTTTCATATTATTTTTAAGTGCTTATAAGTAGTGGGTGCGAAACGTAAAAATAATAAGTTTGTAGTAAGTCGTGAGTCCTATTAAATGAGTAGAGCACTGTTTGTTTCGGATTAAAATAAGATATGAGGTTTCATTTTTCAAAAATTAGATATTGAATTAATAATTAAATATTATATACACCTAAACTCTAATTTTATTTCATTTCTCTCCTCTCTCTCTTCATTTCTCTTTCTTCATTTCTCTTCCTCTTCTCCCTCTTCGGCAACCGGCGACCCATTCAAACTCCAGCAACCGACAACAAAGGCGATGCGCCGCTAAAGCTGCTGAGAACGAATTTCTGTTTTTCGATCTACATTCTCTACCTTCTCTCTCTTTGACATTGTCGACGCTTCGCTGTGAACGCCGCTTCATCTCCCTCGCGTCATCATCGTTTCTCTTTTTTTTTTCCCTCTTCTGCATATGTTTTTGGTTGGTATGGTGGCGGCGGTGGTGCGGTGGTTTAGGGATTTTCAGCACGGTGGTTGGGTGGTTTCTCTGGGTGTGATAGTGTTGAAAGAAATCCCTGATTTTAGTAGGCGGTGGTTGATTGGAGTTGTAGGTGGAGGTGGTGTGCGGTGTTAGAGCAGACGTTTGTGAAGGGTGGCGGCGACGGTGACGGCGGCGATGTGTGTGATAGTCATGACGTCGTTTCCAGCGGTGGTGGTGCGTTTCTGTTGTTGGCGGTGGCAACGCGTTTTTCTATTGTTGACGACGATGGTGCATTTCTGTGGTATTATTGGTGGTGTGGTGGTGTGTTGGTGGTTGTCACAAATGATTTGGTTGATTGTGATCAATAAATTGGTTGATGTGTGATCAATAAATAATATGTGATCAATGAAATAGATAAATTATGACCAATAAATATTATGTGAACTACAAAATTTATTAATTTATGACCAATAATTTGATAAATTGTGACCTAAATATAATTTGTAATCAATTAATTTGATGTTTTGTGACTATAAAATAAGTTGTGACTTGTGACCAATAAATAATATGCGATTATTAATTTGATAGATTTGTGACTGACGAATAAATTGTAACGTATAAATTTTTGATTTGTGACCAATAAACAAATTGACCTATAAATTTGGAATCGTGACCGTAAAATAATTTATGACACATAAAATTGTGATTTGTGACCAATTAATAATATGTAACCAATTGTATGGAATTGTGACCTTAATATATTTAATTAAAAAAATATATGTTTAATTAATTAATTTGTAAATAAAATTAAAAATAATATGAGATTTGAAATTTTAAACTTAGTCTCTTAAATTTGAAATTAGTGAAACTTAATCTCTTAAGTTAATTAATAATAGGGAAAAAATCAGGTATAACCTATAAAAAAAATAAAATATCTATAAATACTACGATTTCATAAAATATACCTAATATACTCTATAACATGTAATTCATTTACGTAAATACTACTTTCTAAAATAACTTATGAGACCTTTTTTGTAATAAAAAAAATTAAAGTGATACCATGAATGATGAGTCTTCATGTCAAAACAAATTCAAAAAAATTAATTGGTAAAGAAATCATATCATTGGTGGCAGAAATTATTTTAGGATTGATCTCATCAACAATTTTTGTCTACTGTTTTGGATCGGTGAACGTTGCCGATTAGGTTTCCGATTGCATTTACATAAATTTGGGGAATTCTTCGAGGTAATTGCACATACTATGATGTGAATCCCATAATAATTTTCATTTCAACATTTGTTATGTCTATTCTTGTTTTTGATATATGTAACTGGTCTGCATCATATTTGTGTATGAAAATATGTGATGTCACCATATGCTGCGAATAGATTTATAAAATTATTAAAAACCGTTGTCGTTCAGTGGTGTATTCAACGTTTTGTAGAAATGTGTAATGGGAGTTGAATGCATCTCAATGAATACTTCATAACGCTTCCTTCTGCAGTTACACAAATTATATGGATGATATGCGACAGCAATTTGACAAAATGTGGTGTTGCTCGATGCAGATATGGATGCAGGGAACGTGTGTGTGGTTCGTGGGATCAGAGTCTTACATAACATACTTTTAGGGTCCGTTTGATAGGCAAGTGTGGAAATGAATTCCAATTCCATGTTAGTTGAAAAATAAATATCCAACAAATCCATATGAATTCGTTTTACATGAAAACAAATAAAATACAGTTTAAAGGGATTGTACAATGGAAGGTTTCCATTTCCACGTTGAATCAAAAGGTCAAAGTATAATTCATTTTTCTCGAATGTGATATTTTCCATGAAATTCGTTGCAATCAAACATGACCATACTTTTAAAGGATTTTTCATCTTTGAATGTGGCTTGTGAAATTTACACAAAACCTGTTTCAGGACATATACTTTCATGCAAAAGTTTATCTCCAACTCTATAGGTTTCATATGAATATATGAAATTCGCGGGTTTCAACACCTTGTTCACCATCCACTATCCAGGGATCTTTCAAGGATGTTGGCACCCTTGCACGCATTGGTTTTGCTTTTGAAATGAAACCTTCAAAACTCAGTTCTTTCAATTTCGAAACAGAATGGCATTCCCATTACAAATGGTCCACCATAGTCACTTGATCTCAGCTATTGGAGGCTAGCGTTGTCTGAATTCTGCACTTGAAGATGAGTGCGAGGTTTATCCTGTACGACTGCATATACATCAGTGATAATGGTTTTGGAGGCAATTCAATTTGATAATACACCTTTTTTTTTCCCAGCATTCAATTATCATCCATTGAGCTAGATGACGATGGAGTTTCTGACAATAACAATGTAGCTTTGCCCAATTTTTTGTTTTCAGGATATCCTTAGATTTTTAATCAAATGAATCAGTTAACTATGAAATTATGAAATGTGAATGTTGGGAGCTACATTACTTTTCTCAGTATTAAAAAGATGGTGTGAAGGTTCATACGTTGTTGATATCATGTGTGAGTGTGATTGTCGTTGTTTAATATGAGAAACCTCAAGAACATCATGTTTATTATTAAGAACGTGATGAATGACAATCTACATAATTATCTGGTAAAATATGTAGTTGATGTACATTGTACAGATGCTTAGATTGTCAAGATTTTCATTTACATTGTTAGATATATAGATCGAATGAAACAAAAGAAATACGTTATACACAAAACTTTTGCAACGCCATGACAAACAACATCGCTATTGTAAATGATACATAAATCTAAAACAAGAAACCTAAATTAACAATATACAGATTTGAACAAATTTGGAGAACGGGATCATATGTAGCCTCTGTTTGTTTCCAATTATTTTGACATGAAAATCCATTTTTTTTCAAAAAAGTGGGGCCCCCTATGACACAAGGTGGTCAAATATTCCGGCCGAGTTACTGTTGCAACGGTACAACTTCTCTTTTCTATTGGAAACAAACAAACCCATAATGTGATTAGTTTTAATTCAGAAAATATCGACGAGTACAAATGGGTTAACATTCAATCACCAAAAGTCTAAATGATATTATCTATTCTATTACATCTCATCAGTAGTTAAAAAAAAAAAAAGACACTTGGACAAAAATCTAGCCGACTGGAACACAATATTTTCTGAAAAAATAAAACAAAGTTCTCATTTGTTGACGTCTACACGTTATCCATGCCCCTAGCCTTCCCCTCCCTCCTCACACTCCTGTGAACTAGGTTTGGAATGGTCTCATAACCTTAATTTAAGTTTTGTTAGTCGTACTTAAAAAGTTGACAAGTTGGGTGGGATCTATCAATGATTGATACAAAGTTCGTTGTTGTGTTATCTAGTTGGAATTAAAGGAGAATCGTGAGAGTAATGGGGATATTTACACGTTAAAGTAATGGTTTGAATTAATTTTGAAAAAAAGATTGAAGAGAAAATGGGAGTATTTCGAGCAACAATGGAGGGATTTGATCGATGGAGAAATCTGGAAAAGATGATACTCGAAGATTGATGATTGGTGGATTGGCGTCAAATTAGGGATTCCATATCAATAATTGAGGGCTTTGGGATGAGGATTGTTTCATTGAGCCTTTTACGCCAACTAATTTGATAACAAATTTTTGGAGAGATGATATTTTTATGTTTCATTTTCACTAGAATATTACAGTATTATTTGAATTAAAATTGAGGAATTGTATAATTTGAATTTTTTTATTAAAATATCGTGTGTAATTTTCACTTAATAATAATAGAAAAAATTACAGCAACGGTTCCTAATCTTTTCAATTTTTGTAGATTTTACCTCAATTTTCAATTTGTGCCTACTAAGATCCCTAACCTTTCAAAAATATGCAACTGTGGTCCAAATGGATGGAAACCGTTCAATTGACCGTTAGTTGACCAAAAAAATTGTTTTTGACCAAATTCGATAATGACAAACATAAAAGAATTAAATCACTAAAACAAAAAAATAAAATGAACATATACATCATCTTCCCTTTCCACTCCCACCTACTCATTTTGGGAAAATCCACCCGCCGCCTGCAACCTTCGGTCACGCCACCTCCGGCCACGCACCGACGTTCACTCACCTCCACCTCTCTCAAACTCCCTCTTTTTCCTTGCATCTATATAATCTAACAATCTTCTTAAATTATTTGGCTAACCATTCAAAATCATGGAAATTAATGCACATGGTGGCAGTAAACACTAGTATAGGCAGTGGGTGTGGAGATTGTTGAAATCTAGAGAAATTGCGTTCCCTCACCTCTGAGTGGTTGAAATCTAAGGAAATTGAATAATCCACCGGAATATAAAATTGAATTATTTGAGTTCTCTGATTACAATTGAACATGGGTTTATGGTATGATATCAAATCTTTATCCTTGAACCGGATATTCAGTCTTAGCATTGAGTTTTGAGTTGTTCAAAAAAGATTGATCTGCAAAGGAATTGATATTTTAAGGAATTTAACTTGAATTTTTTTTTTTTT
>CAIGRP010105682.1:2857-30228 GCA_903798385.1 Fraxinus cuspidata | reverse complement strand
CCCCCCCCCCCCCCCCCCCAAGTTCTTCGATACGAGTAAGGTATTTTCAATATATTAATTGACTTATAGTACAATTCAACAATTTACAACATTTTTGGTGACTTACAAATAAGGAGCAGCGATCTTCAAGTTGGAAATTTACTTAATCATGTATAGCGAAGAATAAAACAATTTCACTTCTCACCACGAATCTGTTTTGTGCTTAGATAAAAATTGTGATAAAAAAAATACCTTTGATGAATTAAGCTAACTCTTTTTACTGATTTTCGAACACGAACAATCATGAACTGAAATCCACAGCTGTTCAATTATCCAATGAAAATTCATACAAAGAACAAGAATGATGACTAGAGTTTTTGTTTCTTGTGTTAGCAAGAATAATTATTTTTTCTTCTAATTTTTTCAAACCCTGACAGTCTATTAATACAAGTTCAAACGGAATTAGCCCATCGCTTAACTTAATTAGGTCCAATATTTAATTAATTCAAATAAATCTAATTAATTAATTCGGGCATATTAATAAGCAACCCAATTAATTAATTATCCAAAACTTGTCAATTAATTAATTGGTAAATATCATTCTTCTAATTCTCATTTTGTGTGTGATCCATTAGGTTCTCAATCATGATACCTAACGACGTAAATTATTATTTTGATCTGATCAAAATCGATAAACTAAAACGACCATTTTAAATTATCACTAATTTACATATGTTGTCCCAAATTGACATCTGCAATGTATTAGGGCAATACATGTGACGGAAAATGTCACATGGTATGACAAAATCAAATTTGTCCGTTTACTATTAAAATATAACCCCTTCGTCAATATGATCCAATCAATTATGAGATATGGATATACGCCAATCTCAATTATCGATCATATCTTTCATCTCACTATAGAGTCAATATAAGCCGAAAACTCATTTTCGACTTATGAGTACATATTGGCTAAGGATTTCATTATCAACTTAACTGAATGAAATGTAGATCATAATCTCTTACTATCTAAGAGTGACGAATCCTCTGTTGATCATTCACAACCTTCATATGATTATTGACATACCCCCACGATGCCGTATTAGTGACTCTTGGCAGAGCAACATCCAACCTCACCAAAGTATGATTGTCCTCATATAAGACACTATGATGACCTCAAGTCAAATGACCAATTCTACTACCAAACGTTAGAGATTAACCATTGATACTCAAATAGTTATCCATGTGGAATCTCCCAGCGGATCTCCAATGTTTTGTTCTATAACAAAACATCCACATGTTCATTCAAGTGTTACCACACTTTAGCTTATGAGATCAGCTACTTACTACACAATTAAGAAATGCCACATGTGATTGTATATCCGTAATAATGATATCCGTATCTTGTTATTACATATGACCACCGACGATTTAAAATTAAGTAATATATAATTTGTATATCACAATCACAACTACTCGTGATTAAAAAATCACTAAAATTTGAATCTTCGAATTCTATTAATTAATTTATTAGAACATTAATTCAATTAAATAATAGATCTTACCATAAATATGCATTGGTTATATAAATTAAAAGTGTTTATGTCCAAAGTTGATTGGACATAGGGCATAAAATTTACATTTTTTACAATATTGAGTTTTACAAGACCTCGATATGACCCACACTATTGAGTTTTATGGAATATTAATATGACACAAATGGTGACTTACAACAAGGACCACCGATTGTTATACTATTAAACTTTCACGGACCTCAATACGACCTAGAGTAAATAATTTTACAATGAAAACTTTCTTAATGAATGATACTAATTAATTAAGTACTAAGAGATGTTAACACTTTAATGAATAGCAATAAATGATAGCTCAAATATTTTAAAAAATTGATGAATATGATAAATAAAAATTTGATTCAATTAATCAAAAGTTTTCAATGAGAAGATGTGGAAGAAATAAATGTAACGCAATTTCAAAAATCTTCTCAAAATATTTCTCTTTTAATGAATTGTTGTAATAAATTAAATATCAAGAAAGAAGTGAATAATTTTGATCAATATGATGATTTACAAATTTATTTCAATCGATCAAAGTTTTTAATATAAAGAAATAGAAAAAATATATGTAATGTAAGTTCAAAGATCTTTTATATCTCTTTTATGAGTAACAATAATAAATAAGTACAATAAGAAAGATGAAAACTTTGATGAAGATAATTAAAGAGTTTGAATCAGTCAAAATTTTATATAAAAAAATAAATGAAATGAATGCAAAGTCAAGCTCAAAGAATTCTCTCAAAATATATCTTACTTTGATGCTCTTTAAAGTCTCTTTAAGAATGGAAAGAGTGAGAATATTTATAGAGTTCAAAAAGAAAAATACTTTGTCGAATCGGACAACCAACCAGACATTTGTCTTTGAATCTGAACGATCAAAATAGTCGTTATACATATGAAATCTAACGGTAAAAAATTCGACCGTTATATCAACTGGACATCCGCCTTTCATAAATATAGAAAGAAAGATTTTGAAAAAATTTATGGGAATCAAACGACCAACTGGACAAACATTCGGACATTAGTATGCTCAAATCAATTTTCCCATTTTTGACACCGTTTGATCCGATTTGAATATTTTGACAAATGTAGACTTTTGCAAAGTATTTTTAACTAGTTTTCAAGATAAATGATGTTTTAAAAATATGATCTAAGTTAAAAAATTATTTTGAAAATCAATTTCACTTTTGATCAAAATAACTTTTAGTACACAAAATAGATTTTAATGCATAAAAATGTTTTTGAGCTTTTATCATTTATTGCAAAATATCAAAATATTAGTACATTTACATTTGAACTAAGAAATCTAGCTTTTGATCTTGTTTCGAAATTTGACTCTTAAGCTCTCGTCTTGATCTTTCTTTGATGCTTGACTCTTAAGCTTTTGATCTTGATTTTTCTTTAACATTTTTCTTTAAAGATATTTTCTTGAATGACTGTCTTGAATGTGTGAGTTCGATCTTGCCCTTTTTCGTGGGTCTGATTTATGATATTTGATTTTAATCTTTTAACAATGATCGATCAATTTATTATTGGATGCTTTGAAGAGTATAATCACTTTAAATTCAATCGTTACAAAGACGCGATGTGCTAATTTAATGAAAGTTTAATTGTAAGTATGTCACGAAAAAATTTAGGAACACAAGTATAGAGATGAGCTAAAATTGAGGACCTTTATACAATTAAAATATAGTACAAATAATAAAAACCATGGAGCCAATATAATTGTCCGGTTATAAATTATCACATCTCATCACCAATGACAATTTCATCCAAAAATTTTATGAGGAGAGCAGAAGAAGACCATCATATTTGTAAATAAGCAAAAAAAAAAAAAAATCAACAAATATAAAAATTCTACAATATTTTGCCACTTGTTTCAAAACACATTAACAAAGTATTTAAACAAAAACAACTATTAGAATCAATATGTATTAATTAATAAAAGTTTATTGAAAAAATTCCAGCTTAAAAAAGTTGGGAGTATCGACAAATGTTGCGAGCTTTTATTACAATTAAACAGTGATGTGAGTAATAAAAATTGCATTGTAAATATAAAATTATCTCTGTGAACAAATTGGTATGAGAGGCGTCAAAATATCCAAGGACTTTAAACACTATTTTAAGAATGTCATCTGTTGACCTCAAAAAATGCTCTCAACAGATGTCGGGTCCATTCGTGCATACGCAAGCTAAATCCAATACGTAAATGTAGATCAACGAACGAGATCACTCCAAGATTGGACGTGAGAAAAGCTCAACGACATGAAACATTTCCGTTCGGGTTCCGACGAGATATCTTGGACACAGTTGTGTAATAATAATCAATCGTTAAAAACTAGATTTGAAATTGCTACGAACCAACGAGAGAATAAAATGGATTGCTTTAATTGTTTAAAGTTGCATTAGTCTTCAATTGTTACGTGGTGGGGTATTTTTTACTATAAATAGAATGGTGACCCTTGTATCAAATTACACGTTGCCTCATCTCCTCGGCCAAAGCATCAAGTCTTCCTAGCATTTATTGTTCTTATAATCTATTGACAAAACAAGACAGAAATACACTTTTTACAGAAGTCACATCAATCATTCAAATAAGATTTCTATAATAAAATCAGGATCTTTGCATGTGGGCCGTCACTAGTTGGGGTGGAGCCTCGGACTAATGGGCCACGTCTTCTATGGCAAGCAGTTCGACAGCAGTGTGTCCACAATTTCTCTAGGTCGACCACGTGGCAGATGCTAGTAACAAGTCATAACAATAGTCCCTCAAGTCCATGTATGATTATTTATGTTATGTGTGGACTTTTAATGGCTAGAGAAATACTCTCATTAAAATCCTTAAAATTTCTGACCTATATATATATATATTGTTCTTGGAATTGGTAGTTTGATTCAGAATTGACTAACCACGAAACCATCGACGTTACTTTATGAAGGTAGCTAAAATTCTATTTGGAGCTTAGGTAGAGGAGTGCTAAACTGCCGATGCTCATTTACTTTGAAGATAGTTGAATTTTTTTTTTGGAGCTGAGCCGAGTTAACAGTTAAACTAGCTGAGGCTGAAAGGCTTATTGAAGCTGAGGCGATGAGGCTCAATGCCGAAGCCGAATTGTAAGTTCATTAATGTGGAAATTGGTGCACGTGATTTGACGGTTTTGTTTGTTTCCAATGTGGAAACAACTTTCAATACATGTACGACCATCGCATTAAATGTGCAATGATGGCTAATTATGAGCATGCGTAATTTGTGGGGAGCATTTATGCACCGAGGTCAATGCGTGAAACCTACAAATCGATCTGAGGCATTGATGTCATAAACTATTTAAATTATGTGGTTCAAATTGAATGCAAATTTGGGTGGCTCTGATTAAATGAGTCTCAATTCAATGACTGGGATTCAATCTTCTTTTTGTATAAAAGTTAAAATCTTATCATTTTTAAAAATTTACCTTTGCAAAATATCCTTCGAATTCTCACAAGTTTTCTTTCAGTTTTCCGACAATCGATCTCTGGTGAGTCTTCTATATCTTCATATGTTTAGGTACTTTCTTGTGAAAAAAGGGTTTTTCTTTTTTTTTTTTTTCAGATTTTCTTAAGTTTCTACAACGTTTCATATTTTTCTTCACATTACCATGTCTACCAAGGCATCCATGGCTGTTACTATATCTAAGTTCGGAGGGAGGGGGGGGGAGAGTTTGTGTCTGGGAGATCGGGGGAGTGGTATAGTATGAGTGAGGAGCCCATAGACTATGAGGTCGATTGGGGGCTGTAAAAATCCCATCTTCTATAACCTCTTCCAAATTAGCCGAATTTTGGGAAACATATTGCATTCCCCATTATGTAGAATTGATAGTTCCCGAGGCCCACAAACGAGCTTGCTTTTCGAGGCCGAGCTGTGTGGCCATTCGTGAGTTCCTGTTGAAGGCGGAAGTGCATTTGTCTCTGCATCCCTTCTTTAGGGCGGTGTTGAGAAACTCTATGTTGTCAAGCACCCATATTTTGCCAAATGAGTGGAACCAGTTAATTGAGGCCTACTTCATTTGGAAGGAGGTCTCTTTAGGTGAACACATGCCTCTGCATGTGTTTCAAACCTTTTTTCAAGCTCGAGTCGTTGGGAAGGATGACTCCAAGGGATGGTACTATATCACCCCTTGGGGGCTCATGCTCCCTTCGTAGTGCGGCTCCCCACCTCCATAAAAGGATGGAAAGAGCCTGGTTTTGGGTTAGGGGCAGATGGTTGACGGAGATGTTGTCCCAATCTATACTGTGCCTACCCAGTACAACGAAGCACGTGAGTGCCTCAACCTTTAGCTTAAAATTTATGTCCAACTTCTTTGTACTGATTATTTTTTTCTATGTTTACAGATTTCGGTTCACGTTACGAACTCCATGAGGCTGAGTAGGACGTCATCGAAGATATTTACAAAAGATCTTCGAAGCAAAGAAGCTTTGCCCATCTTATTGAACGAAGCTATTATTTCCTGGACTTCGGACTGATGGCTTCCAAAGGTAAGAGGCATCCAATTGCCTCGATAGTCCAGGATATGCTACCACCTGAAGTTCGAGGTGCCACAGAAAATTTTAATAAATTTTGGACTGAGAGGTGGCAAAACTATGTGTCCACCTGTGATACGATGGACCTCACTGCCACATTAGTGAGCCAAAGTGCAAGGGCCTTTGGAGTGGCCTTGGAATGTCAAGAAGTGTTCTCTGACATCTAACGTAGGAACAGGGCCTCGTATGAGAAGTTGAATGCTGCTGAGGCCGAAGTGAAAATGGGAAAGGCAGAGGCTGATGAATCGAGGGCCCAGAAAATAGAAGGTGAGGCCAAGTTAGCTTCTGCATTGGCTGAGATTGAAGCTTTAAAGAAATAAGTATATGATTCTTAGTACGAAGTGGCTTCCTTAAAAAAGAAGGTCGAAACTTCAAATAATCATCAGAAACTCACTATCGAGGCTCTTGAGAAAGCTAACCTCGAACTTGCTCAGTGTAAGGATGTGAACCATTTCATGGAGAGCTAAATCAAATATTACGTTAATGAGGCTAAAAGAGCTGGAGTTGAGGCTCAACAGGCTGGTAAGGTGGTGGTAAAAAACTACATTGCCAACTTCCACTTGACTGAAGAGTATCAGCGCTTCGCCATCTACTGGAGGAGGTTCGTTTACAATAAAGTGGTAGGTAGGATCGAGGAGCTCTACCCTGAACTGGATTCTTCAGAACTTAGGGTATAATTCATTGAACAAGAGGTCTCCCAAACTCCCACAGAGGAATTTGCTGAATTTTCCATCGAATGGACTCTGGAAGAAGTGGCAACTGATGCACCTGCCACGGAGGCACAAGCTCCTCTACCTCCTCAGCAGTAATTTAGGCTTCAATGAATTTTGTAATGCTTTTGGCCTCCTGATGTACTTACTTTTCTATTTAATGATATAGTTTCTATACTTCCCATTGTTTACAATTTTGTCATTTTTCTTCGAAGTAAATGGATCTCCATAATGCAATAGCTATGATGAACTGCTTCGATAAACTGCAGTCTGAACCTCATTTGAACTGGGCTTAACTAAGTGAACTAAGACTGGATTGAATTTAAACCGACAAGCTTTACCTTTAATTATTTAGGATTTAAGCCTTTACTTTGAATGAACAATTTATACTCAGTTTGGCTGAATTTTGGATCAAATAAACTAACATTGTCAAATAATTTCAAAGCGACTTTAATTTTCAGCCTCATCAAAGGGAGGCATGCAATGTACGCTCCGGAGTTCAAACGAGATGGTCCCTTCAAGGACTGGATCCTCTCTTCCGAGGTAACCATGCTTCCTTACATGGAGGATGGTTCATCCATGCAAAGGTTTCTCCCTTGACGTTCAGTCTCGTCAATGTGAGGCATGTGATGTAAGCCTTGGAATTCAAACGAGATGGTCCCTTTAGGGAATGGATCATCTCCTTCGAGGCCCCCATGTTTCTTTACATAGAGGATGGTTCATCCATGCAAAGGCTTCTCCCTTGACATTCAACCTCATCAATGGGAGGCATGTGATGTGTGCCTCGGAGTTCAAACGAGGTGGTCCCTTTGGGAACTGGATTCTCTCCTCTGAGGCACCCACGCTTCCTTCATGGGGATGGTTCATCCATACAAAGGCTTCTCCCTTGACATTTAGCCTCGTCAATGGGAGGCATGTGATGTACGCTTTTGAGTTCAAATGAGGTAGTCCCTTTAGGGACTGGATCCTCTCATCCGAGGCACCCACACTTGACAACTTTCTTGAAATAAAGATTTTATTTATTTCCAAAGGCTGGAGAAAACATCCAGCAATGAGTTACATTCATTGGTAATACATTCATAAATGCTCGACATTCCATTGATGAGGTTGAACCTTTCCGTCCATGTCTTTGATCCAATAGGTACCAGATCGGATCTCTCTTTCAGTATAGTAGGGCCCTTCCCAGTTTGGTCCCAAGGTGCCTACTCCTAGCTACTCGGAAGGCAAGAACACTCTCCGAAGCACCAAGTCATTTATCCGGAAGGACCTTTTCTTCACCTGGGCGTTATAGTTCCAGGTCATCTTCCTCTGATATACTGCCAACCTCAACTGGAAGTCATCCCTTTTTTCTTCAAGAAAATCAAGCCCATACCTGAAGAGCTCGTCACCAGATATCTCGTTGAAGTGTATCCTTCGGAGGGAAGGTAGTCCCACCTCTACCGAGCTCACAACTTCGGCACCGTAAGTCATTGAGAAAGGAGTCAAACCAGTTGGAGTCCTACTTGTAGTTCGGATGACCACATCACCTGTGACAGCTCATCCACCCAAGCTCCCTTGGCCGTGTCAAGTTTTTTCTTCAAAGCATGTTTATAATTTTATTCACAGTCTCGACTTGCCCATTAGCCTGGGGTGATGAGCGGTGGAGAAGTGCTTCCTAATCCCCAACTCTTTACGGAGGTCTTCTACCTATTTATTGTCAAATTACCTTCCATTATCTGAGATGATCGAGTGGGAGATCCCAAACCAGCATATGATGTTTTTCCATAGAAACTTGGACATGTTAGCCTTCGTAATCTTTGCTAAAGGTTCGGCTTCTACCAACTTTGTGATATAATCAATTGCAACAATGGCAAAATTAGCGCTTCCTCTACCCTTGGGTAAAAGGCCAATGAGGTCCAGGCCTCACTTGCTGAAAGGCCAAGGGCTGAACACTGCTACCAACTCCTGGGAGGGTTGTCTTTAGACATTGGAGAAGCGCTAGCATTTATCGCATTTTTGAACAAATTGAATGGAGTCCTTTTTTAGGGTGGGCCAATAGTACCCTTGGCTTAGTATTTTTCTTGCTAAAGCGAGCCCTCCTGAGTGGTTGCCACAAACACCTTCATAGATCTTGTGGAAAACATAAGTGACTTCCTCCCCTCCCGCACACCGGAGGAGATGTGCAGAGAATCCGCGCTTGTAGAGAATATCATCCACTAGCACAAAATATGTAGACCTCCTACTTAGCTTGTAGGCCTCTTCTTTATTGTCCGATGATATCTGATATTTAAGATAGGCCATAAGGGGTTGCATCCAGGTTGGGGTTCCTTCCACCCACATAACCTCTTCTGTAGAGATGGATGGCCTCGAGAGGTGCTTGATCGGCACCATCGTTAGTAACTCTGAATCCTTGCTACTAGCCAGTTTAGCCAAAGCATTGGAGTGGGCATTTTCAATGGGTGGGATCCGGATCAGTTCAAATTTTTTAAAGGAGAGAACCAGGCTCATTACCAGCTTAATGTAGGCAGACATGGCTTTATCCTTGGCTACGAAGTTGCTATTAACCTATCCTACAATAAGTTGGGAGTTACTGTTGATAAGTAACATCTTTACTTGCATTTCCTTGGCTAGCCTTAGGCCGGCAAGGAGTGCCTTATACTCAGCCGCATTGTTGGTAGCCTTAAATCCAAATCATACGGCGCAGTTCAACTTATGAACTTTTTGGTTCACTAGTACCACACCCGCGTCTGAGCCTGCTTCGTCGGCTGAGCCGTCCAAAAATAGGTTCCACGTTGGGGGCTCGGTAGACTCCATCATTTCATCCATGTTAAGGACATTGGCGAATTCTGCCACGAAGTCTGCTAGGGACTGGCCTTTAATAGCGGTTCTTGCTTTGAAAAGGATCTCAAATTCACTCAATTTCATGGCACATTTCAATAATCTCCCCGAGGCATCAGGTTTTTACAATACTTGCCTGAGTGAGAAATTGGTTAACACATGTATCCTATGGGCTTGGAAATATGGCCTCAACTTTCTTGATGCTATGATCAACGCCAAGGTTAACTTCTCCATCTCTAGGTATCGAATTTCAGGTGCTAACAATGCCTTGCTAATGTAATAAACAAGTAGCTAGGTTGAGCCTTCTTCCCTAACGAGCACTACACTTATGGCCTCATTGGAGATAGCCAAGTAAAGTTGTAGTGCTTCCCCCAGCTTGGGTTTCGATAGGAGGGGGGCCTGCCCTAGGTGCTTTTTCAGCTCCGGAAGGCCTCTTCACACTCCTCTATCCATTGGAATTTCTTTCCTCCTTTCAAAATCTTAAAAAAAAAGAGGCATTTGTCGGTTGCCTTCGAGACAAAAAGGCTCAAATCGGCCACCCGACTGGTTAAGCTTTGCACTTCCTTCGATTTCTGAGGGGACTTCATCTCAGTCAGTGCCTGTATTTTCTTGAGATTTGCCTCTATATCCCTTTAGTTGACCATGTACCCTAGGATCTTGCCTGATGTAACCCCAAACGCATACTTGAGGGGGTTCAACCTCATACGGTACCTTTGTAAGACTTGGAAGGCTCCGTCGAGGTGGGTTATGTGGTCGTTAGCCTTCAAACTTTTGACAAGCATGTCATCTACATAGACCTCCATCTTGTTGCCGAGTAAGTCGACAAACATTTTATTCACAAGCCTATGGTAGGTGGCTCTAGCATTCTTTAACCTAAAGGGCATCATTCGGTAACAGTATAGTCATCTATTAGTGATGAAAGAGGTGTGCTCCTCATCATCTAGATACATGGGGATCTGGTTGTAATCGGAGTAGGCATCCATAAAGCTTAGAGACTCATGTCTAGTGGTGGAATCTACCAGCTGATCTATCCTCAGGAGTGGGAAGCTGTCTTTAGGACAAGCCTTGTTAAGGTTAGAAAAGTCGATGCATACCCTCAACTTCCCGTTATTTTTTTTCACTAAGACCGACTTGGAGACCACTTCAGATAGAGGGCCTCCCTAATGAAGTCATTCTTAATTAACTTCTGTACCTCTTTCTTCAAGGCCTCATATTGTTCCGGATTCAAAGCCATTCTTTTCTGTTTATGCAGGGCAACCTTAGGATCAACTTTCAAGTGGTGGCAACTGACCCTGAGGTCAATGCCTACTATATCCGCATGCCTCTAAGCAAAGCTGAGCTAGACCCCTACCCACCTGTAACAGCCTGGTGGGTTCCAACGGGTCTATTGGGAAACTTTCCAGCTCCTCCATTGGGGCCGTTTGAGACTCGATTTCGATAATGCGGGGGTCAATTTCATCAAATGTGGGCATCTCTTTGGGAGCGTCCATGTCGACATCACCAGTTATCCTGTTAATGTCCCTAGGTTCGACCTTCCTGATGGAGTTTAAATAGCATTCCCGATCTCCTCTTTGGTTACCTTTCACCGTTGCCATCCTCTGTTTAGTTGAAAATTTCATGCACAGGTGGTGGATGGAAATGATGGCTCCATATCCTTTTAATGCAGGAGTCCCTAATACCCTGTGATAGGCGGACCTGCTATCAACTATCAAGAATTCCATGAAGTTCAATGTTGATAAGAGTGGTTCTCCCATCTCCACAACAAGCGTGATCTTACCCCTTAGGATTATGCTATCACCTGTGAAGACATATAGGGGAGTGTATATAAGGGTTAACTCGTGATCTAAAATCATTTTGTCAAATGTGAGGCCGAATAAAATGTTGACGGAGCTTCCATTGTCCACCAGCATTCATTTTAGTCAATTTCAAGCCACCACGACCCTCACGATAAGGGCGTCACAATGGGGGTAGTGAACACCCTCAGAATCTTTATGTGTGAACACGATGGGGGTGTTTGACTGCTATTCACTATATAACAGGTTGGTGGGGGGCCTTTAGCCTCTTAGCATAGTTCTTCTAGGAATTCCTTATTTATCCACCGACATAAGGGCTTCTAAAGATTGTGTCGATCTCATGTATGGGGGCGTTATCTATTCGAGTTTGATGATCTCTTCGTTGTCCTCCTCTTGATCTTTTCTCTTCTTGTTCTCTCCGTCGTCGGAGAGAGACATCCCGGTGACGAGGAATGACCTCATCGCATCTAGGCTCTTGGTCATGCCTAGGTCAGGGCCTATTTCTCTATTGTTAATCATTTTGTTGATCATTTCGGGGACTTTCCCACCTGGGGTGATGGGCAATGTCTCTGCAGTTTACCATGTCATAGCTGTTGGAATGATGATATATACAGTATTTGGAGGTGGGTTTGGCCTACCTATAAGTCCCGAACCTCTCCCTAGCCTCGTCCCCTTTGAAGAGCCTGCTGTGCAGGTTCAATTCATCAAGTATTGGCTTCAGACTTGACGTTTTCATAGGCCAATGTGTGGCACAGCGTTCAAGGTGGTCGTGGCAAGCGTCTGGCCCGAGTTAGGGAGATTTCGCTGCTAATCTGGTTCCATTGATCATCCATCAAATGGGAGGTAGGTCATCTCCCATGCTGTCTCTGCTGAGGTTGGAGGCTTTGACTAGCCCTATTACAGTGGTCAATCAACTCTTTGTTGATAACTTCTCGCCTCATCAGTTCTAGCAACACATCATAGGTAGTTGGGTCCTGATTTTGGACACCTCTCCAAAATAAGGTGTTCATGTTAGCACCGATAAAGCTTCACGGTCAGTGACTTGAACACAATATGTCATTTCGTCTGTTAATCGGGATATGAAGCTCTTTAGAGTCTTATCGGGTTGTTACCTCACGTCCTGAAGGCCCAACGATGGGGACCTCTCCTTCCTTGTTTACTGCAAATCTCTTTAAAAATGTGATTTTAAACTCTAACCAACTTCTGATGCTCCCAGGCGGTAGCCTACTATACCAAATTTTAGCTGCTCCACTAAGAGTCAAATGGAAAGCTCTGCATTTCACAGCTGGGGTAGCGCCTCTCAAGCTTATGTGGGTTTTATAGTTATGCTTTGTTGGATCGTCTCTCCCATCATACTTTAGTATCTTGGGCCTTACATAGTGGCTCGGTACTTGAGCATTCCTCAACTCTTGCGAAAATGGAGATTGACATCGTTATCATCCAAGTCACAAGATCTCTGGGGGCCATCTGAATCATAATTTGCATCGGTCTCATACCTTGGTGGTGGTACAGAAGGTCCCATCTCTCTTTCAGCCTTCATGCCGAGGTGGCACAACCAGGGGGCATATTCTTGCCTTTCCTCCGGTTGTCAAGTCTCAGGAGGTGGGGGCAGAGGTCTATTTCGTAGCGCTGGCATTTCATGTCGCTGTCCATGCCTCAGTTCTGCTGGCCTTAGCCGGTCAGACACGCTGGTAGACCTTTGAGCCCTATGTCCTAGTTCATATTCTGGAGGAAAGTTATCCTCCATGTTGAATGGGGCCTTGGTGGGTCGTCCAGAAGTGTAGTTTGAAGAGACATCGACTCCCACTTCTCTCTTAATGGGGCTAGCTCCTCTAGCATGCCTGGGAAGACGAGCTCTTTGGATTTGCACTTCTTTTCCCTGCTAGTATTGCTCCTGAGGGGCAAAGGGAGATATTGGATGTCCTCCATGGCCTTGCACTTGATTCAATGATTCCTGGATGGCTAAGTTTTGGTTGGTAATACTCCTCATGTTGGTTGTTATAGTTGTCATTTCTCTTGTGAGCTGGGCCTCCATTCTTCTCCCACCTTGTCTATGATAGTAGTGGGGCCGACGTCGACCCACAGGGGCGGCCGTGGCTGGGACTTCATCATTGCTTTCCCTTACACACCTAGGAGGGACGTCACCTTCTAAGCTCATCTCTTTTCAAGCCTAAAATCTCAAATATTTCGTGAATCTAGGGGCTTCCTCTTGTTCCTTTTCAGGAACAAATCATTTTTCAAAGGGGATGCCCTAAACAATTTCCTTAGAAAGCTTTTTCCATGGGGTTGCTCATTGTTATAGTGTGATTTCCCACAGACAGCGTCAATCTTTTGACCTCAAAAAATACTTCCAACAGATGTCGGGTTCACTCGTGTATACGCAAGCTAAATCTAACACATAAAGGTAGATCAACGGATGACATCACTCCAAGATTGGACATGGAAAAAGCTCAACGACACGAGACGTTTCCGTTCGAGTTCCGACGAGATATCCGGGATACGATTGTATAATAATAATCAATCGTCAAGAACTAGATTTGAAATTGCTACGAACTAGGGAGAGAATAAAATGGATTGCTTTAAGTGTTTAAAGTTGCATTAGTCTTCAACTGTTACATGGTGGGGATATTTTAATATTACAAATGGAATGGTAACCCTTGGATCAAATTACATGTGGCCTCATCTCCTCGGCCAAAACATCAAGTCCTAGCTATCAAGTTGACCTTCCTAACATTTAATACTCTTACAATCTATTGACAAGGCAAGAATGAATAAACTTTCTATAGAAGTCACATCAATCATTCAAATAAGATTTCTATAATAAAACTGCCACAGTAACGGTCATGGAAGCATCGATACACATGGTAATGTGAAGAAAAATATGAAAAGTTGCAGAAACTTAATAAAATCTGGAAAAATCCTTTTTTCACAAGAAAGTACCTAAACAAATGAAGATATAGAAGACTCGCCGGAGATCGGGCCTCACAAGAAGAGAAAAATTGTCCACACAAGCGAGACTTCTACAAGTTTTGGAACCTCCGTGTCCCACTTCGGAAATGGGGGTCCTCAGCAGTTAAAGCTTCTGGAATCTTAAATAAAAGCTGCTAAGGTGGAACATGCTCGGAAAGCTGATGAAGAAGCAAAGAAAGAAGGTAACTCCTTCAGCTTCTGAGGCGCCTAAGAAGATCTAAACGAAGAAGACCCCTGGGAAGTCTGGGAACTTTTTAGGTGGGATGGATAATCCAATCACCTCGACAGTCCTGGAAATGCTACCATGTAAAGTCCGAGGTGCCACAGAAAATTTTAATAAATTTTGGACTAAGAGGTGGCAGAACTATATGTCCAGCTGTGACGCGGTGGACCCCACTACCACGTTACTGAGCCAAAGTACAAGGCCTTTAGAGTGACCTTGGAATATCAAGAAGTGTTATCTGACATCCAATAGAGGAATAGGGCCTCCTCGTATGAAAAGTTGAATGCTGCTGAGGCCGAAGTGAAAAGGGGGAAGGCAGAGGCTGATGAACTGAGGGCCTAGAAAATAGAAGGTGAGGCCAAGCTAGCTTCTGCATTGGCTAGGATTGAAGCTTTAAAAAAAAGAAGTATATAAGTCTCAGTGCGAAGAGACTTCCTTAACATAGAAGGTCGAAATTTCAAACAATCATCAGAAACTCACTGCCGAGGCTCTTGAGAAAGCCAACCTCGAACTTGCTGGGTGTAAGGATGCGAACCAATTCTATATAATAGGGAATGCAATATGTTTCCCTAAATTCGGCTAATTTGGAAGAGGTTACAGAAGATTGAATTTTTGGCAGTCCCCCAATCTACCTCATAGTCTATGGGCTCCTAACTCATACTATATCACTACTCCGTTCTCCCAAACACAGACTCCCCCCCGAACCTAGCCGCAGCAACGACCATGGACGCCTCGGTAGACATGGTAATGTGAAGAAAAATATGAAAAGTTGCAAAAACTTAAGAAAATCTGGAAAAACCCTTTTTTCACAAGAAAGTACCTAAACAGATGAAGATGTAGAAGACTAGCCAAAGATCGGGCCTCAGAAGAAGAGAAAACTTGTCCACACAAGCAAGACTTCTGCAAGTTTTGGAACCTCCGTGTCCCTCCCGGGAAGGGGGGTCCTCAGCAGTCAAAGCTTCTGGAATCTTCATTAAAAGCTGCGAAGGTGGAATAGGCTCGCAAAGCCAATGAAGAAGCAAAGAAGGGAACTTCTGAGGCTCCTAAGAAGATGCTCAACAGGCTGGTGAGGTGGGGATGAAGAATTACATTACCAACTTCCACTTAACTGAAGAGTACTAGCGTTTCGCCATCTACTGAAGGAGGTTTGCTTACAATGAAGTGGTGGGTAAGATCGAGGAGCTCTACCCTGAACTGGATGCTTCAAAACTTATGGCATAATTCCTTAAGGAAGAGATCCCCAAGAACCTCACAGAGGAAGCCACGTCCAATCTTGGAGTGATCTCGTCCATTGATCTACCTTTATGTGTTGGATTTAGCTTGCGCATGCACGAGTGGACCTGACATCTGTTAGCAACATTTTTTGATGTCAACAGCATCAATCGTGTTGTAAGTTAACTAGTTTAGTATAGCAAAACTTGTCAAGTATAATATTTAGAAATCGTAATTTCAATTAGTTCAGATGTATTTAAAATATATTGCTACTTATAATAATATTTTTGTTTCTTTCTAATTATAAAAATTATAAGTTGTTTTCTATAATTATTATAAGGGTTTTCTGATGCAATCGTCTCAAATCTTTGAGCAAACTTGCAATTTATTATCAATTTTTTCGATTCAAATCTGTCTCCAATCATTCATTAACTAACAAAATTATGATCAAATTATTTCGTTGACCAAGTCACATGGACTCATAATTTTCAAAATAGTCTAGTCACTGATCCAGCTGGAGTATCGGGTCATCCAATTCCTGGTTAAACTAGTAGGTCATTGGTTAAAAAATACAATAAAAAAAATGTTTGTGCAATGTGTAATTAATTGCCAAAATACCAAAAAAAAAAAAAATTAAAAGTAAGGACTTTTTTCACAATAATAATGAAATGTATGAACATTATGTATTAATTACATTTTTAATAATTTATTTGGAACTCGTTTTCACTTTTTTAAAAAACATTGGGACAATAGTTGCAATTAGTTTTTCCTTTTTCTTTTTGTTTTATTTAAATAAAAGAATATGTTCATTATTTCACAACTTTTAATTGAGAAAATATATGAAAATGACATTCTCCACAACGAAATGTGAAAATAATGGTGAAATAAACCAAAAAATGAAAGATAATGATGTTTTTCCACAATAATAGTGAAAGGTAATAACATTATGTGCTAATTACCTTAAATTCAATAACACGTGGATAAGGATAATAATAAAAAATAATTATTTTGAATTAATTTTGAATTCAAATTTTAGTTACCTGGAAAGAGGACATGTGTAAAAAAAAAAATTATCTCCCAGTAAAGTAGGACCACATCTTCCTATTATTGGGGTAGGTTTTGATTTTTTAGTTAAATTGTTGATTAAAAAATTAAAATAAAGCTATATTTATCATATATAAATAGGACTCATCAAATAGTCAAAAGTGATAAAGATCTACGTGAAATACTTTTCTGCTAGTTCTATTTTTTTTCTTCTCAATTTATCTCATGTATTGAGAATACAAAGTAAACCATAAAGTGAGTGTGTGAATCAAACTTAAATTTGAAATGTTCACTCATTCGTTCCTTGTAATCGGAGATACGCCGAGGAAGAATTGTGAAATTTTTGGAAGTTTTGACGATTATAAAGGAGGAGTTCAAGATTTACTTCTTAAATGGTCGTCAGTATAATTCTCATATCTTCCTTAATAATATGTTGATTAAGTAAATGTGTATTGTTTGATTAAAAATAAAAAAATAAATTTATTATGTGATTATTCTTTCTTCTGCTTATTTTTCTTAAAAATGGTTTCTAAAACTAACATTTCCATACTACCCAAAACTGATTTTTGTATTTTATATCTTAGCTAAATTGATTTCTCCAAGTCTCTGTAATTGATTATTGAATCTAAAGTATAAGCTAAATATTTTTCTTTTATAAAAAGTAGATGATTCCTTAGTAATACTAGGGAAAATGTAGAAAATAACCGTTTTCCTGGATACATTTCATGGAATGATCACTTTTTACGTACATTATGAAATGGCAATTTATGTTTAGAACTAGCATAAATTTCTTATCATTAATATTATTAATATCAATGTCATCGATAGTTCATGTTGTCAAGGCACTTCATATTGATGTGAAGATAGAGAACAACCGTGAACGTTGATTGCTGGACAACTATGCATAAAACATTTGATAGTTTCAAACAAGTCAATGTGTACCATGACAAAGTGCATCGCTGATGAGTGTGTTTTACATGTTTATTCATGATTTTATATTAATAAATTATGATTAATTAAACGAATTTCTACTAATTAAGTACAATTATGTGATTTATAAATGAAGATTGAACGTGAGTGCACTTGGTGCGAAAAGTGGTGATTTTGAGCTTAATTGGAGATTGTCGAGCACCTGAAGATCATCCAAGTTTCAATTAATAAATTAGAAGAAGTGTTGGAGTAATTGGATGAGATTCATGAGTTACGGGAGGTAAAGTTGACAATTAAAAAGATTGGGGACTAAATCATAAGCTTTCGAAACTTGCATCAAATCAAGATATTATGAATTTGAAAGAACAAGGACAAAATATAATAAATTCAAAGTGAAGGACCTTGCAATACTAGGATGTGAAAGGTCCAATCGAAATTTTGCAAACCAGCGATCAAATTGCAATCGGCTGTCGCCCATGTATGCCGCGATGCAGCTGCAGGTTTGCAACTCGCAGTTCGGTCCATTAGGCTGGTTCTCTCTCTTTTTTATTATTTCTTTTGGTGTTTTTTTAGTCTTCTTTCGTGGGAACTCCTAAATGAACTACAATACTATATAAAGGACCTCTTCTAGGTTAGGAAAAGAAGCACAACGAGAATTAAAAAAAAAAAAAAAAGTTAAGGTTGAAGAAAATCAAGATCAAGATTTGAAGAACGATGGTTTGAAGCTTGATTTGGAAAGAAGATCTTGTCGCACCCGATAATATATTCAATTATTGTTCTTTGTTTTTCTTCAACAGTATGTGTAGCTAAATTTTTCGATAAGGTGAACCGTGCAATTTATTGATATCCTTCAATTTAATCTTCAAGATTTTAGTTCTCAAATTTATAACCATTGAATTTACCTATGGTAGTGAATGCTTTGAATAATTCAATGATTTTTAATTGAATAACCATTGAAAATTTAATAATTCGATGATTTTTGAATCTATAATGAACCAAGAAGTAAATTATAAATTTAGATCACATAATAAATTTGACAATTTGGATAAAACTAAAGAGATACATTTATGGTTAGTGCGGTCGTTATATGAATTTTTAGAAATTTGAGGCGTTTAATTAAAGTTTATTTGAATTTACGTAGAGATATGGAATTGACTTAATTAAAAAGAATTGATTTGCACTCGAGAGAAGCAAATTAAACATTTTAGTAGAATCCGACCAAACACAATACTAAGCTCTCATTTGGCCTGCATTAAAATTATAATCTATTTTTCTCTTTCTTTTTATTAATCACTTATTATTCAATAAAATAACATTACATGTAAACCCAAAACATTTTTCTTCTTTAAAAAACACATTATTTTGGAAAAAAAAAACAACCTAATCCAAAAATTATAATATCAAATAATGGGGACCAAACAGGGTTAAGTTAAGAACCTTGAGAGTTATAGGTGATTGATAAATAAAATTAAACGCCCTAATTTCTGATTCATGCTAAAACCCTAATTCCATTATTGTGTGCATTTCAATAATATTAAGTTTAAAATAATTTAGACGATCACTTGCCAAATTCATTTGTTTTCGTCAATTAGAAGTTAAAAGTAAGAAATTTAGGAATTGAATAATAATCTTTATGAAAACGAATATCTGAACTAATGTCTACTATATTACATGTTCGATATCGTACACTTGTAATAGAAAAAACCAACAAATTTTTGACATCATTGTTTGGGACAATTTATATTTAATCTTAATTTATTTTATTTTTGACTTTTATTTGATTAATTTAAATTGCTTTTTCTTACATATAAAAAAGTGTTCATTGTATGCTCCATTCTCAATGCAACAATTTTGAACTGTTTGATTAGAAAATAAAGTATACCTCGAGACAAAAACTCAAGAAACACAAAGAAAACAGAAATCTTGGATGGTGGAAGATATTCTTAGACTGCCGATTGTGCAAGAGCACCACAAAATCAGCAACATGAATAAGGGAAAATCAATAAAGGCAACTTGTCAGTTTCATCATTCTTGACACTTGCAACAACGCTCAAACGCTCAAGTATTGTATAACCAGATTTCAAGTAGAATAACTTTCAAATAAGGATTGATTTAATCAACTTGTCCACCAACAACTTCTACAAGTTGCATCATGAAAACCTGAACATGCATATCTTAAGATTCCTTAGGAATTGTCATAATTCAATTCGGAGGGATCAATAACGATGCAATCAAGCTTTGATTATGTGCCGCCTAGGCTCGCTTGTAAGAACACCGATCAAAACATGTAGATGACTTTTCAAAGAAATTTTGCAATAAATTCTTCGCGCCTGCAAAAGTAGTAAAAAATCATCTAAATATTTCTACATTCCAGCAATTTGAAGGGAAAACTCCCGTGAAGCTTGGAACAAATTTAAAGAGTTGATGACCAAGTATCCAAATCATGGGATACGCAAGGACAATCAGGTAAAGTATCTATATATTCGACTTTCACCTCTATCTAAATCTTAAACAAATTTCTCAGCAAACGGGTCCGTCATCGATAAATCTATCTAACATTCATTGGACCTATTTGAGTTTATAGCAAATACACACTCCATGTTTTCATCAAAGCGACTAGCCCCAATGAAAGTAACTGGACTCTTGAGTTAAACATCACAACATCCACCAATGCTCATATTGCTACTTTGACGAAGTAGGTCGAACTATCGATAAAAACTACCCAATGAGCAAATGCAGAAATGATTAATTCAATTCGTGAAAATTTTAGAACTAACCATGCTATAGATAATTGCTTGTTCCTGACTTCTCTAGAAGAACAAGTAAATTACATTAAAAATGGTCACAAAGATATAGTCTGGGTCAAAGGTAGCACCCAACTTCAAATGGTCTGATAACCAACGAGGATAGTTCAAATCATTCCCAACATGAGAGAAAGCCAAGTTTGGAAATATGCTTCAACGGTAAATGCAGAAAAGATAAATTATTCCAGCAAACTGACAATTTTCAAAATCAGCATGCAACAAAATGTCAATGTTTATTAAATGTATTAACGTAGGTGTAGTGCAGATAGCTGCTGAATGGGAAAGAAAATGAAAATTTCCCCTTTTTTCGGTATGTGTTTAATTGTTCTAAGTATGATTTGTTTCCACTTTTGAAAAGACTAGTTTTTGACCCGTGCAATGTACAGATTGTGTTATTTTGAAGGCTAACTTAGCATCTTGAATGCTAAAAATTGATGGAATTTTGTATTACAAAATGTTAATGACTTAGTGTAAGGAAGATTATTGACAAAGTGTAACATTAAGGAATAAAAGAGCAAGTAATGTGTTTTTCATAACAGTGACAATACAAATAACACGTTTTTCATCGTTAAATATACATGTCTAAAAAATGAATCCATGGAATACAAATCTTAGAATCGGACCCTAGCATTCCAATGGTTATGTACAAGTCTTTCCATCAGAATGGTATGTTCACACAATCTTAAAGCTAAAAAAATGTAGGAAAAAATAATTCAATTGCTTGCATAATCACTAACTCTAGAGTAAACCTTTGTTAAATTTCAGTGCTAAAGTTTTACGAGGGCCATCAGAATACCACCTTGTTGAGCAAACTTCAATTTTAGCAAAAAATCATTAGTTTGGAGATAATATATTTTTCATAATTTATTTATTTGTTTATTGTTGTTATACAAATTGTTTGTTACTTCGAAATGGGGATCTAATTGTCCAATTAGGTCGCGAGGGTCAAGGGGTCAGCGCCCCTCGTGGTTGCTTGGGGAGAACGCCCTCGAAAGGAATATCTAATTTTGGTGTATGTGTTGAAAGTAATTCAAATTTATTTACTAGCAAATCTAACTTAAATTTCAACATATTTTAATATAAATACAAACAGTACATAGTACGCATTGGGTGCAGTAAATAAAAATAAATAAATAAAACAAAAAAATGTAGTCCGCTCAGTGTACTATGACTCTGCATTGCGGGGAGTACCACTCTGTGCTGTGCGGAGTATTCACTCTGCGTTGTATGGAGTAAGATGGTTACTCCTCGCAGAGCGGAGACGGACTCCGCACAGTGCAGAGTCAAAGCTCTGTGCATCACGGAGTCCATCTCCGCGCATTACGCAAAGTTTTTCCCCGCGCAGCGCGAAGACCATATCTGGGAAAGCATTCTCGACGGCTATGCGGTTATTCCATTTGAGTTAAACAAGTTAATTTTGTTTTCCCTTTTGTATTCATGAAGAGAGGGCAAAGTTGAAGAAAAATAACAAAATTTATATAACAAAACAAAATCTATATGTCATCTGAAATGAAAGACTCTTGACTAACAATTGGAAGAAAAATCTAAATGAAGAGACCCACATATAAATAAACATAGGAAGGAAAATTACAAAAAATATACTATCATATGTCAGCTGTTTAGTAATCTGTGAAATGTCATGTAAATAAATTTATACAACGTTCATGTTCCAAAATAGTGGATAAGATGTGTGGGAAAAATACTTACAAAACATTTATACTTCTAAACATGTATGAATGAAAGAATTTTTTTGTACAATATATTTTTAGTACATCTACTGTGCATACTTTCAGTGCTTGATTATTTGAGTGAAACTTTTAAACATTTGCTTGTTTTAGCTCTTGACAATGCTACATAAAGTTGACTATGACAAAAACTAGTTCAGGTAGATACAAACCAACAAATTCAAGTGTTTGACATTGTGTTTTGTTTATTGCAATTGCAAAGCATGGTCTAATTGGAAATTGAATTCTTTTAAATGGTATTGAAGATTGATCACTTTTCAGAGGTACAAAAGGGATTCTCGGTAAAAAAAAAACACGTTTTCCACAATACTCACCGACTGTAATTTCAGCGAGAATTACATTTTTATCAAATTTCCTACACATAAGGCACATCTCACTGCATAACCCTCAGCTGGATTGATATTCCTCAATAACATTACGGGACAATTGATCTTAAGCTTCAATTTATGTGGCAGAATTCCATTTGGGGTCAAAGTATTCAAGAAATCTTCCTGTAAGCTCTGTTCTAATTTGTCAATTGATTCATCAAAGCTATAATATGTGTACATTTGACCAGGAATTTGATAAAGTAAAATTCTGTTAATATGATCAACACAGTCGTTCGAGGTGTAAGAATGACTCGTTTTGTCATGTCTGTAAATTGTCAACATATGCTTTTATATTCGGGAAGACATGATTTATTAAATTTTTTAGAGATGTAATCTAATTTTTGAATCGTATAATTATGTCCTTATGAAGTTTAATGCAATCACAATTATGTTCTTGCTCTCTTCCATTTCCAATTCTAAGCAAGTAATCACAAAATGCCGGATCGAATTTCGCTATCATGTTCTCAACCAATGGTAGGTGTGAATATAAAGGCCATAGGTCAGAGAAAATTAAGCTAGCTTTCATGATGTCATCTTTTTTCTCCCTTGGTACTACCGGTAAAAGTTGTTGGAAATCTTCTCTTAAAACTACTATTTTCCCACCAAAAGGCAAATCACAATCAGTAATATCTTTCAAAATTTTATCAATAGTTTCAATGGCACAACGATTTACTATAGGTGCATTATCCCAGAGTATTAACTTAGACATTTTCAACAAAGTTTCTAAAGCTGATTATTTACAAACATAACAAATTACTTATCCAACCGTTTGCAAATGAATTTTAAATCTTGAATGAGCTATTCGACCTCCAGGTAAAAGAAATGCAGATACTACAGACGATACAGTAGCCAAAGCAATTAAATTTTGGGACCTCACGGCAGTTAAAGAGTGTTTTTATATAGAAAAGTTTTACCTTTTCCTCCTATACCATCGATGAAATAAACTGCACTTAAATTGGAATTTACCTTTTCTATGATTGTATCGTATGCAATTTGTTGATAATTATTTAAGCTTGTTACACAAGCGTAACCCCCCTTCAATATCCAAATTCGTTGTCTCATCTGCAATCATCCTTTCATTTTCATCTATATTAACACTGAATGACACTATCTCATAATCATTTATGTTTTTTACCCAATGATTTTAGAATAGAACTTATGTCTTTCAAACCCAGTAATTCAGCAATGTCTGGAGGTTTATTTTTATGTATGTAGTCGCCAGTCATATGAACCTTAAATTTATTCTATAGTAGCTTTGGATGATCAGGGTTGCAGAGTATAAGAAGCGTAGCGAACAGACGTCTTAAAGAAGTAAGCATTTTATAAACAATAGCTTCAAATAGACATTCTTCATAATGATTGTCTCCGCTTAACAAACCATGTAACATTGTTGCTTTTTGATATGTACTTACAATTACTCCATTTAAAGTTCATAAATGATGAAATGATGTTGGACAAAGAATATGATTGAGAAGTATGCGTATGAAATATCGTTCTCATTCAGATGGATTTGACGAGAAAAATTCAGCCTATGACAATATGTTTCTTTCTGGGAGTCCAAATCTTCTTAGCTGAATTCCAAACGAAATGTGTTGGAAAATCTCGGTATAATAATGTACGAGCAAATTCATTTGCTTCATTTACCCTAAAAAATTTTGTTAACATTGTTCGTCTTGTATTTTCATTCTCAATAATAGTAGTTAAATCATATTCATAATCATATCACACTTGTTGATGATTTACAAAATGATATTGTAAATAATAAACAATTGGATGAATTTCTCTCCACATTGCTTTAGGTGGAGATATCCATCTAACAGATTAATAAGTAGAAATTTCATCGATTTCTTTCACTGTTTCAGCTGGTGCAACTAAGATATTAATACGATCATGTCATTTAGACAAATATTTTACAGTTTTAATAGATATAGAAGAACATACTTTAACATTTATGTGGCAATCAAATTTTGCACTCTAATAAGGATTGTACGACCCATCGGTTGTCCAACATATGACCTCTAACTTAAAAAAAATATCATCGTTGTGACGTTTGTAGAAAGGATATGAGTTGTCACCAAATATAGTAGTATTACAATAATCCCGAGAATTTATTTTTGCAATTTTCGCTAGATTCCATACATACATTTTTTGAATTCAAATCCCTACAAAGGACATGCATATTATGTTTGACAATGACATATGAAAATAAGGATATTTGTTTTTGTTAGAAATTTCACAGCAAACTATCTTATCAACATATATAACACAACAAATTTTGTGCCCACATTTGAAAGTCAACAGGAGATATGCATGAGAAAAACCTCTTTTCTGAAATTCAATAACATATATATATGCAACAACAAGGCTGAAGATATTTTTTTTGTATAAATCATTTTTCAATTCTTCTATTTTTGCTCTAAATACATGTGTAGTTAAATTTGGGCGATTTTGAATCTCCTCATTGTGCTTTAGTTCTTGCTTAATCTCTAACCAATTTAGATTACATGTAATAGTATTACTTATATCTGATTTTTCGTAACGCTGTACAATAGCCATTGCATCCATATATCTCCTTAGCATATCTCTAGGACCACATGTAAATGACTGTGGCAAAATAAATTTTCTCCCAATATTGCAACATTTCGTCTCTCCATTTTGAACACTATCTACAATACCTTGGTAAAGTTCCGCTCGAATTTGTTTTTGGTTGTTACGAATATAGTCTAATCTTGTAGTTTCAATCTTAACATACCTACAACATATTATTGAAGCAATCTACCATTGTGAAGCAAAACAAACTTACTAAAGGCCGAATTTGCAATTTGTATGAATAATATTTTCAACAAGAAATCAGAGACCGGTGCTTCGTTCCAGTAAGTACTACGAAAAAAAATTCATCATTCACTTACAACATTTACAAGGTACAAATGAGTGAAATGTAAAACAAAATTTATTTACAAACATTCATTCTCATGTTCAATAAATTCAGCTGCAGAGGTCACTGTTGAAAGTAAAGCAACAAATTGAGCAGGGTTTGAAAATAAGTCATCATGAATCTCTCATTGACTTCATGCCAACCAGATTCCCCGTGTGAGAAAAGTAATGGATACTGCAAAGGATCATAGCAACCGTACTAATAATGAACTTTGTGTATCATTAGAATGATCATATATAATAATGTCACGAACGTGAACATTAGCAACCTCATCGTCTTCGACCCATACATCAGCTACTTAAGATACTGTAAGAGTGTTAAATACCCGTTGATCAAGTCCTGGATCTCATCTTTTGTGTATTTCATGGTCTTACAAGTTAGGTATCACTTAAAGACCTAAAGAATATACTATATGTATTTACCTTCAAAATTTAGATTAAAACACTCAAGGTACGTTGGACAAAGTTTTCTGAAATTACCATTCGATTTTTAAGTTCATTATCCGTGTCATAAAAATATAACTGCATATAAGAAGGCTTGTGATGTAAGATAAGTTCATTTATATAATGGTATATTTGCCCTTGAACCTTAAACGTGTAAATACATTTGTATCCTTTAAATAGATTTTTGTCGTATTTAACACCGAATGAACTGAAAGCAAAATTGTTATTATTCCTTTTGCAGTCTTTCTGAATTCCATGTTTTTTGGGTTCTTTGGACGTAAATAAGTTGTAAAGTTCAGTCGGTGAATCAAGCACACAAAGATACACTATTCCATCAGAGCAACAGAAGCCTTTGCTTTCTCTGTACAATTTTCTTGCACCACAATGTCTACAAGTATCGCATGTAGGTATGTTCAATACATTAAAACTAATTTAAAATGCAGATGTGCAAATATTAGGAGTTTCTTAGTTTGAAGTAGAAGCCTCAGAATCATCAAAATCATAATTCATTATAGAATGCTGCATTCGCACATGATAGAAACTATTATGTTCGGATTACATAGGATTAGTATCGGAATTATTATGTCCGGATGATATAGGACAAGCTATTCTTTTGCGATGAACAGTACGTCCAATGTGAAGCTGATTTCGCCGCTCTCTTTGCTGCTGGGTCTGTTGTTGGCGAGATGACATTATTTCGAAGTCTAAAGAACCAGTAACTCCATCATAACATGTATTCGAAACATCCATCGCAACAATATGCTAAATTTTGAATAATTGAATCTGAAAGCAACTAACAGAAATTAAAAAAGGCTATTAGCACATATAACTCTGTTCCTATGTGGAAATAAGATTAGTTTGCATATATGAAAAAGTAATAGAAATAAATAAAACTAGCAAGCAAGTTCTATGTTTTGAACGAAATTTCTTTTGGATGGCTTTTGGGAACATGGAATACGCATACCTCAGATCGTCTATAAAACGTTTGCGGGCTTGGAAAACTTTCACAAAAGTTTCCAGCTCTTACAACCCAGAAGACCTCTTTTCGATTTAAATTGGTTTCATGAGTGCAATAAGGATTTCAAGAAATTTTGTACAAAATCCTCGCAGTCTTCTTATGGGGAATTCGAAGACCGGAAGATGAAATAGTTGTTGTGGGCTGAAGCAGAGAAGGTGTAGAAAAAATTGCCAACAGCAGGAAAGTGTAACTTATTTCCCAGTTTTGTGCTAGTGATTACAACCAAGGCCTTTTTTTTTTTTTTTTTTG
>CAIGRP010105676.1:0-26171 GCA_903798385.1 Fraxinus cuspidata | reverse complement strand
CTTACGTGAGCACGAGTAGGCCCGGCATCTATTGACAGTATTTTTTGAGGTCAACACTTGCCAAGATTTTCCTACAATAGTTGTAATTTTTTCTCATATTTTATGTTTTAAAAAAAATCCCTTCATTTCAGTTTTCGTTTTCACTTTCTTTCTATATATTAATTTCTTTTTATTTATACTATTTATTTCCTTGGAAACGTTCCCCGTTCCATATTTTGTTTATGGAGCTAATACATGTGAGAAATTGAATAATTGAATAGAGAATTATTATTGCAAACAAAAATTATTTCAACCTCAGTACCATTTGCAAATGCTCTAGGACTAACTCCTCTCCCTTAAGCCTTAACTTTAGGAAAACGCCGATATATGTAATTAATTGTATATAAAAATCATATTAAAGTTAAGTTTAAAATTAAAGTGATCTAATAAATAATTAAATAATTGAACTTTTAGCATCTAAATAAATTGTGTATCGAAATATATATGAAGAGACTGAATCCATTAGAGTTGTATTTGACAATGTATCGAATAAATATGAAAATACAAATAGGGTTATAGTCTTCAATTCATGTGTGATTTTTATTCTTTGTGTCATTTTATTAATATAATAATACAAGAGAAAACATATTGAAAAGGAATATCCAAAATCCACAATCCACAATCAAGAACAAGAACTCAACAATCAAGAAAAAATAATTGAAACAATCAAAATTATGGAGCAAAAAGTCAAAATCAAGATCAAAAACTCTAGAATCAAAATAATCAATATTCAAGATTTAAGATCCAGAATTAAAATCCAATATTAAATAAACATTATCAATAAATTAAGGTATGTTTTATATTTAATAATTATTTCGATGATTTGACTAGAAGATTTTGACAATAAAATAATTAGATTTTAAAGTTATGGAGAATTTAAAACTTTATTAGAATTCTAACAAGTAGTATCAGAGCCAACTCCATATTAAATCATTGAAATTCAAGAAAGAATTTTATGGTTGAAATTCATACATTAAATTTTAGAATTCTTTACTTGAAATGTGAATTTTAGCCATAAATTTCAAATTAAGAATTTTTCATGCAAGAATTTTGGGTCGAACTTCATACTTTGAACTCCTCAATTTTAGAATGTAAAATTTAACTCTAAAATTGAAAATTTTGGATTTTTTATAAGGAAATTTTTGGAATAAAGAATGAATAGGGATGTCTGGAGCATCCGGAGTACCGTGTTTGGGCGCTGTAGCGCCTGCTGCTCGGGAGCTGCAGCGCCCAGTTTTGGGCCCTGCAGTGCTCGAATTCTGTCCAATTTTTATTTTGTCAAAACAAAAGAAAAGTGAAAATAAAAGATGATGAGCAATCAAAATTCAAATTTTGGTACTAAAGTTTCTTTCAAACTACTAATTTTTCAAAATAGATTAATTGAAACAATATGTTATCAAAGTAATCTCTTTTATCTAAATTAATGTAATTGGAATATTAGGAAGGTTGTTCGTACGCAATTCATGCGACTATTGACCGATACAAAGGAATGTCAATATTTGACCGAATTAGTTGCGTACTTGTGGTAATAAGTATGAGACAATAATAAATTTTCTTTTCATGTAAACATTGAGTCGGTCCAAAGATAGATTTAATGTTTGATATGATTTGTTGTCATAATTGATTATTACACCAAGAGTATCAGTTACAAGTTGATATTTATGTCTAAAAATTAAATGTCAATATTGTGCTCGGTCTCTTATGATAAGGCCCCAACATTATTTAAATTTATCATTGGTTGAATACGAATTCTCATGTGAACATGTTAATTGAGTTTAAATTCTATATTTAGTTAATCCATCAACTTCTGAGATATCTGTCGACATCAATTCAATTTATGTGCTTGAACCAAAGTTTAAGGGTTGAAAATAGAACGTTTATATCGTTCTTGGCGGCATGGATCTAGACCTTGTATTAAAGACTAAACAATCCCCTACTTTTACGGATGAGAGTTCCGCTAATAAAAATGGGATTAGGATAAGTGTGATAGTTCAAACCGCACAAGTCTTACGACCATGAAGTGTGGAATTCCAACAACATTCAAGAGTGCTGTATCCGATAAGGTAACAACTGCCAAAGAATTTCTTAAAGAAAATGAAAAAAAGCTTAGAAAATGGCGATAAAACTGAAACTAGTATGCTCTAACGAACTTGATTTCACTAAAATATAAGGCTAAAGAACACATAAGGAAGTACATCAAAGATATGTCTCATATTGCTTCAAAACTAAAGGAATTAAAGTTTGAGCTGTCTAATGACTTGCTCATGCATTTGGTTTTGACTTCTCTTCTTATACAATTCGACTAATCTAAGGTCAGTTATAGTTATCAAAAGGAAAAATTGATTCTTGATGAGCTCATTTCATATTATGTTGAAGAAGAAGAAACGCTAAAGCAAGAGAAAATTGAAAGTACTCACTTGACAAGTACCTCTAAGAACAAGTTAAAGAATAAGGAAACTGCATCCGGTTTAGTTCAAAAGAAATAGCAAAAGCCTAAAAAGGATAAATCATCAGGCTATTGCTTTTGTAAAAATATAGAACACATGAGATATTGTACTAAATACCACGATTGGCGTGTAAAGAAAAATACACTCTCACCTTTGTTCGTCATGTGATTAATTTAGTTTCAATATCAAGACACACTTGGTAAATAAATTTCAGTGTCACTACTCATATAAGTGTGGCTATGCAAGGTTGCCAAAATTACCAATGGCAGTTAATGCTGAAAGATTCATTTATGTGGGGTAATGACAAATCAATTAGGTTATTATTAGAGACTGATTACTATTTAGATTTTAAATAAACATTTGGAGTACCATCTTTTAGACAAAATTTAATTTCTATTTCTACATTAGACAAATTAGATTACTTTTGTCAAAGTGGAAATAATCAGTTTAGTCTTTTTCTTAATTCAAATATTGTGGGTACCAATTCTTTATCTGATTATAATAACCTATATTTCCTTTATACGGTTGCCTTTTATAAAAAAAAATTTGCATGTGAATTCACGTTGTATTAAACGTAAATTAATCAATGAGAATTTGACTTCGTTATGACATAAGCGTTTAGGTTACGTCTTTCAAAATAGAAAGGAAAAATTTGCGTGGGAATGAATTCTTAATCCCCTTAATTCTTCAAACTTAAGTGTTTATTTTAATTATATTAAGGAAAAACAAACAAATATAAGCAGATTAGATGTCAATAGAAATTCGAACGTCTTATAACTAATTCATACGGATATCTATGGGTCATTCTCTTCGGCTTCTTAGAATGGTCAACGGTCATTTATTACGTTCATAGACAAATTTTCTTTTTATGACTACCTATATCTCATTTATGAGAAATCCCAATCATTGGACATGTTCAAGGTTTAAAAGACTGCGGTTCAAAACCAACTCAGTAAAAAAATCAAATACGTTAATTTGGCCGTAGTGATGAATACTGTGGTAGATATGACCGGATCAGGTGAACAATATCTAGGACATTTTGTTAAATTCCTAAAGGAATATGAAATCGTCCCACAGTACACCTTGTCAGGGTCTCCTAGCATGAAAGGTTACTGAGAGATGAAACAAAACTCTTAAGGACATGGTAAAAAGTATAATTAATCATTTCACCTTGTCAAAATCTCTCTAAGAAGGAGCACTAAAGACTACAGCTTAAATTCTCAATAAAGTTCCTAGTAAAGCAACTGTTAAGGGGTTACAATTTTTTAAAAAATATCACTATTAGGTCAATTTTGGAAACAAGAAATGTTCGATTCTTTAAGGACGTAGATTTTGTAGGGGAGATAAGATTTTAAGGTTAAAGATTTTGTCTTTGAAGAAGAATATGTATCTCTTCTATTGCAGTTAACAATTATTACGATAAAAAACAAATTTTTACTCCAGATCTTGTTCAAAAAACAATTTTGGATCAAGAAAATATTGCAAAATCTACTATACACAATCAAGAGATGGTTCCAGAAAAACAAACTTAACAATCTTAAGAATATATGCCATTAAGGAAATCCATTAGAGAAAGGAGAATGACTTCCGGATGATGTTCTAGTCTTCCTCCAAAAACATGATGATGGCATTGGATTGATGGAAGATTTGATCAATGAACTTTCATTAAGCCATGGGAAGAAATAATTCTCAATAGTGGATTGATACCATAAATAAAAAGATAAAGTCCAAGAAAGACAATGACGTTTTGGTACTCGTCCCATTGTTTGAAGGTAAGGTGTGAAGCACATTAGTTGTATATGGATACTTAAAATCAAAAGGGATTTGAAGAGTGATGTGGATATAAGGCTCGTCTTACTGTAAATGACATTACTCAAAAGGAAGATATTGATATTAAAGAGACTCCATTTCTATGAAAGACTCTTTTAGGACTATTATGACACATTTTGACATTGAGCTACATCTGCTGGTTTACAAATTAAAGAATTTCATCTATGAGTTTAAGTAGGCTTCCTGTTAATGGTATCACAAATTTTATCAAATAATGATATAGGCTTATTGCACGAAACCAAAATATTTCTTTCATGAAATTTTGAAATGAAAGATCTTAGTGACGCCACTTTTACGTTAGGAATACAGATACACCAATATCGTTCTTGGGGTATTTTTTAGATTATCACAAAAGAGTTATATCGATAAGGTTCTTAAAAGATTTAAAATGCATGTATGTAAACTAGATGATACTCATATTGCTAAATGAGACAAGTTTAACCTCAATCAATATCATAACAATAAATTTAAAGAAAAGAAAATACAGAAAATCATCTTTGCTTCAATAGTTGAGAATTTTATGTACGCTTAGGTTTGCACACATTCGGATATAACATTCATTATTGAAATGTTAGGCAGATATTAAAGTAACTCTAAGATGGATATTTGGAAAACAGCCAAATAATTTTCTGGTATCTATAGAAAACTAATGATTATATGATCGCATACAGGAAATCAGACCAACTTGAGTTCAATGGATATTCTGATCGTGGAATATGATCACGTCATTATCATAAAGCTGCATATTTTGAATGGAATTGAAAACCACTTAAGTTATTTTGTGACAACAGTGGTCTTGTATTCCAACAAAAGTTGATGATGTCAAAGTTTATAGACATCAAGTTCAAAGGTGTTAAAAGAAAGAATTAAGAGTAGTTAGATTTTTATAAAACATATTAAGACAAACTCTTTGATTGCGAATTTGTTTAGTAAAAAACTATCACCTAAAGTCTTTTATGAGCATACTACTCATATGGGTGTTGTATTTTTTGATGATATGATAATTTAGTAAAAGTTTGTATTTGGTTGTTTAGTGGTTAGACACATCTTATGCTTATGTATATTTAAGTTATTCTGCAGAAATAAAGTATTCCGTTCACTTTCACTCGAATTAAAGTTTTGAATTTGATTCCATTAAAGAATAAGGTAGAACTGCATATTTAGATCAAATTACATATATTTCATACTACATATCCACACTTGATCTATGATTGTGTTAATATAAATAAACATTGAAGGTTTAGTTAATACTTGTAACGAAAATCACTTTAATCTTATATTATCATTGATGACATGATTGTTCGGATATGCTTTTTCGTTATGATAGCAAAAGTCGAACTCATAAGATCATACACATTTATAAGGTAACATATATAACTCAAGTGGAAAATTATTGGAAAAATATTTAATTTGTTATGTGAACTGACATATATAATTAATTGTGTATAAAAAATACTTAAAATTAAGCTCAAAATTAAAGTGATTTAATAAAAAAAATTAAATAATTGAACTTTGGATATCTAAATAAAGTAAGAGTCGAATTATGTGTGTAAAGACTAAATCTATTAGGGTTGTATTTTACGATGAGTCTAATACATATGAAAATATAAATAGGGTTATGGTTCTCAATTCATATATGATTCTCATTCTCTATGTCATCCCATCAATACAAGAATACAAGAGAAAACATATTAAAGAAAAAATCCAAAATTCACGATCAAGAAAAAGAAATCAACAATCAAGAAGGAATTGAGACACTCAAGATTATGAAACAAGAAACCAAAATCAAGATCAAGAACTCAAGAATCAAAAGAGTCAATATTCATTATTCGGAATCAAAATCCAGTATTAAAGAAACATTATAGATAAATTAAGATATGTTCCACATTTAATAATTCTCTTTATGATTTAACGAGAGAATTTTGACGATAGAGTAATTAGGTTTTAAAGTTCTTGAGAATTTAATTTTTTATTAAAATTCTAACATGTACCACATCCCTTAATGAGCCTCGCATGCTCTGAACTTTGTTGTCAGAATTCTTTCCACGTGTCAGTTTACTATTTACTAGAACAACATTCGATCTTGATAAATATCTAACGCCTGGATAATCTTCTCTATGAATAGTTTCCGGTGTAATCTATACCTGCAAAAAAGAACATTTTAAGTGCGGTGGATCCAAATGCTGGTTCAATTGTGATGCATTGCATGCAATCTATTTATGTAAGACTACATACTTTACTGCAGCTTCAAGCGTCCTCCTAGCTTCAGGCATTGCCTCTGTTGACCAAAACAATGAAAGCGTGAGACACTTCTCCTGCAGCTTAAGCATTGTTGACACTCAAATCTATCAAATGAAATTTACCGAGGATTTGCTGGTCTTGCCCTGCAGTTGTAGGGAATCTTGCAAGCATTTGCTGGCATTCTTCTTGTAACACCTTCACGGCTTTCCTCTCCATGCTTGGTATAGGAGGGATGTCCCAATCTGACCAAGTAGGCAATGTTCTTGCAGCTGCTATGACTGCCCCGTCAACAAAAATGTCTCTGTCATTTGACAGTTTACCTGCTTTGAGATATTGTCTAAATTTTATGAAATTAATAACAAACTAAATTCAATTCAACAGTATATGGTACGCGTCAAAAGGCAAGAAAGGAAGGTTTATGTGAAATTACTGTTGTGGTAATATTCTTCAGGAATGCCCGATATATTGAAGACAGATAAGAACGAATCCAAATGAATCTGTGTGCTGCCTGAGAAGTGGATTACATCCCAAGGATTCTGCAACATTCATGTCAGATATGAGAGGGTTCAAATCCAAAACTCCTATCATATCTTCTTTCGTATGTATGATGACCAAGTTTTCTGCACAATGCTTCTTAATCTTTTGCAGCAATATATTTATTACCCAATAAAGTGGCATTCGTTATAAAAACATAATTATACCCTCTACAGAAAAATACACACACACACAAAAACTAATTTTGACATGTGAAGCGGTTTTAGAATAATTTTAGTTTTATGAGATTTAGATAAGTTTTAATTGTCAAAGGTGCTAAAGAACCAAAACTAGGGCAGCTCTAAACTTTACTTGTAAAGAATCAGCTGAGACAAATTACCACAGGTGAAGAAAAACCGTATCTTTCCATGAAAAAGCTATTCTTCTGTCCAACCATGTAGTTGACTGTCATCTACATAGATACCACAACAGCACAAGTATCGTGATAATGAAAATGACAAAGTACCGTGATAATGAAAATGACAAAGTATCAGAACAAAATAAATTGCACTTTGCTTGGTAAAAGCAACCCAGAGAGCTAGAGATATGTTTCCAAGAAATATTCACATTGAAGAGGCTCAACAATATTAAGATTACATCCAACCATGTGGCCATTCACTGCATTACAAAAGGCGGAAGACTATGGGCAATTCAAATTATTCTTAGACAGATGAGACACCATTTCTTTATTGATCGTGATACTGTTTCCCACACTTATCGAGAGGGGAACAAGTTAGCCAATTCACTTGCATTTGAGGGATGGGATCAACTTCATCGAGCTCTTGTACATATAGATATATGGACTTTCTAGTATTAGAGAATGCTAGTTTGAGTTTTCATTTGCTCATTTTGCATTGGAAGCATTACTTCCCCTCTTATTACATCCCTTTGTATGTTGCATCTTTTTGCTCTTGGGAGGTCAGGTTTACGCACCCCTTCTTCTTGTTCTCGTGGTTTGTATTTTTATATATACGGTTAAAGAATCCAAACCCCAATCAGCCTTTCCTAGTGGTGTCTAAAACCAGCTAAGGTTGTGTTGATGGTTTGTTTAAAAATAACAATAATAAAAAAAAAAAATAGCTTCCTTCCAAAATTTATTCCATTATTTCCAATTGCTGTTGGTCTGTCTTTTAATATTTTGTTTCCGTTAGTATTTCATTATTTGTATTTTTCAAAAGCATGTTGTGCTTTGCATTTTTTGACTTCATGCTTATCCTGGCGTAGATACAAGGATTTTCCATGTTATAGAGACAATAGAAAGCTTTGCGACAGCTAACAGTAGCGCTATTTCCCTTGGACAAAAGTAAGAAGTTCACAAAAGGATGCACCTAGATCCAAAAAGAAGAAATCTGTCCTGGAGAAGGATGCTAATCAGAGTACAGAAATATGTACATCTCGCCCCTGTTTGGACTCCATTAAAAATAGATTTTTGAGAAAATTTTATTTTGGGAAAGTGATTTTTTGGAGAATATGTGATTAAGAAATAAGAAAAAGTTTTTGGTTTATGTGTAATATTATTTTATTGAAAAATGTATTGTTGAAAATAAGAAAGAAAAAAATGCATTTTTCTAAAATGGAGCCCAAACGGGGGCTCATAAAGTAAGAAATGCGTGGCTGTAGCTAGTAATGCACTTAAATCATAACTATATCGAACGTAAATGTCAATTATCGACATTCAGCGAGCGACATCAATGTTTTGTTTAATGGTAGCACGGTGTCCTACTTTGTATAAAAAGAACTTGATGTAGAAAACCAACATATTATTATTACCTCATCTCCTTTTCTGATTCGTTGCCCAGCATTTATCATCACCTCAAGCATACGGTCCTTGAAACGCCAATGAAAGAAGCAATTCGGCTGAAAGGAATGATTCAGCATATCTATAAAAATAAGAAAAAGAATATTCAATCAATGAACTATTGTAAGGTACCAAGATCCTCTGTTCATCAAATTGCAGTAGTACAACTTGTGCAACTGTATTACTCAATTTCTTTGTTCCTAAATGTAGAAGCCAAATGAATTGAAAACTGGTTGATGATCTTTAGGCCTTTATAAATGATATTTTCTGTTGTCTCATCTTGCACAGAATAAAACTCTAATATCCGTTGGTCTTGTTGATATAGCTATTATCGCAAATTGCAAAAAGAAGTGCAAAATTATCAAGGATTGCACTAATTTAGTATATCAAGGCCCTAGAATCTCTTTTACCAGAGTCAATGATCTATTTGCCACAGATACAGAACAGATGTGAACAAACGTAGAAAAAAATGAATAACAAAAATGCTCACCAGCGTAAGGAACAAGCATATTTGCATCTTGAACAAGGGCACCAATTCTTATTTGCTTGTTGATACATCGAGATTGCGCCATGCTCAATGCCCAAAAGAATCTCTCTGGTTCTCGAGCAAGGCGTTTTATTTTAAGGGGCACAGCAGAATGCTGTCATTAAGACAGTATTAGAATTAAGCAAAGGTTATCTAAGTGAAAAAAGGACCGGACTTAGACAATAGAGTAGATTTGGAAGCATAAAATAGGTTTCATATTACCCAATTTTTTTCCCAAAATTCTAATGCTCGTTTTTGCTGTTCTCTTATGGTGGAAGCAAGATTATAATCCTGCAGCTCCAAAAGGTCCTCCTGTTGTTTGTGGAAAACACAGAGAAAAGCAAGCATCTCAGGCAACAAAACAAGGCCAAAAAAGCCAGGAAGAAGATTAAATGGAGGAAGAGTTTGAAATTGTAGAATTTAAAAAGATTAGAGCAAGTGATGACCTACAAAATTTTGACACTCAAGTGGAAGACCATATGATTAAGCAAGCTCCAGATATGGTCTCCACAATCAATTACCTACTTCAATTACTTGAAGTTGAAGACCTCAAAGATCAATGGACATCCCATGGGAAAAGTGAAAAATAAATATTTTAGGAGTCAGAGCCAGATAATAGGATATCATGTTACTAGAGAATGACAAAAGGCTCCAACTGCAGTTCTATCTCCTTGCTCGTTTTACAAAGAAAATCAACAATGCGAAATATTTGAACAAATATTTCATGCTGGATATATCCTTTTCAACATTGTATGGTAGGGACAACAACTTAAAGTACTCATTATATAATTACTCCAGTATGAGGCAAAATTTCAAATGTAATGAATGACCGTAGTAGTTTACGGATTACAAGTTCGTACTTCAACTTGCTACAAAAAACTTTTCTTTTTACCCCATAATTTTGGTACATATAACTTGAGACATGAATGCTACGTACTAATTGTGCTTTAGATTGCCAAATTATTCTGCTCTGATCCCTTTCCATACAACATACGTTTAAAATGCAAGCATGAATTTAGGTTGACCATTCATACTTTAAATATTTTCAGTAGCACAATGACTCTTACAAGCCAACTGGGAGAATAATGATCCTAAAAGTATGTTTTAGACAGTAACATAAAACAGTATATAGTGCTATACTCAGATGCGGACCTCTGTAGCTAGAAGCAAGCTAGAGCATTCATCAGCACTGGGTAAAAAGTCACCATACAGCTGCCAAAAATTATCCTTGCAATCAAACGCATATAAAAGATGACATGCCAACCTCAGGTCCCAATCTGTCTGCCATGTATGACATAAAGGTAAATGCTAACTTAGCATGACTGATTAGACAGATGAACTGGTTAAGAAGCCCCAAAATACTTCAAAAAATAAAGAACAACGAATGGAAGATAGAGAATAATTTTTTTTTTTGTTATCATCACACAGAAAAAAATGATATAGATAGACAATAATTTTTTAGGCGACAAAAAGATGAGAAGTCATCGCACAGAAAACAAGATATATGATCACACATTTACCTCAGGATTGGTAGAGTTGATAATATCAAATATAGGATGGCCGAGTGGTATAATATCTGGAAAAAACATCCAAGGAAGTTTCTGACTTATTGTTAACATCAATTCTAATGGAATCTCCATGATCACCTGCACAGCCGAAACACTATGGATGGTCATAATTGAGCATGAGCAACCGAACTGGAACTTTTGAGTTCCATATTGTAAACAATACAAAAAGAAACATATCATAAAGATAATACCGTGTAAACAAGCATTTATATTGTATAAAATTAGTAAAAGCAGAACGTACCCTAGCTCGACGAAGAGGCTCAACATCTTTGGAAGCATATACTCCAAACCCATCAGGACCTTCTCTGAATTCAATTCCATAAGCTCGCATACTTCTAACATAACCTATCTTGTAGAAATCTGGGTCTGCAGGCTCTAACTGTGTTCAGACATGATGTGAGGGTTACTATTTCTTCTTCGTATAAGTTACATAAAGACAGAAGAACCATTAAACGAACTGATAGATAACGTGATACAAATACTTCCATACAAACAGCTCTCGCCCAAAAAAAAAAAAGATTATTTTCCAAATATAATAAAAATTCAATCTGCTGTGTAAATGGTCTTTAGAACCAATTCCGTTTTTAATTTTCTTTACTAGTAACTACAAATGATTCTAAACGACTGTAAAAATACGGGCAGATAACATTCCAAATTCCAAGCTCAAATTGACGCAGCAAACATTTATTTATCCAACTTATCAACAAAATAAAGTAAAGAATAACGGTAAAAATCCAATCATGGAACATAAAGAAACCTTGTGAAGTAAAGAACTCAGGAACGCACATAAAGTAGCTCAAACTCGGATAGGATAAGGCACTTGAGTTTAACTTAACAGAAGAGAATAAGCTTTATTGCCGAAATACAGAATCAAACTGCATACAATATTCATCACCAAAATAAGGTAAAATGACAAAATTATAGTTGATACCGAGAGATACCTTGGAAGCAGGAGTGTGTTGGGGAGAGGAAGAGGGTTGAAAGAGTGGGAATGACACATCAGCAGAGGTCTCTTCATCTGTAGCCAAAGCAGCAGTTGGAGATTTTATGGGTCTGTTTCTGGTACTAGACAAATTAATGGGCTTTTGCTGCAGATTTTTCCATAATAGCTGCAAGAAAATAACTAATCAACCGCCAATCTAGCTCATATTAAGAAAAGAAAGAAGAATAAAAGGGGGAAGAAAGGGGTTGAGTTGGAGAGGGGGAGAGAGAGAGTAGCCACCTGCCGGTGATTATTGAAGGTGAAATAGGACGGTCGCTGAAGAAAAGAAACAGCCATGTGCGAATTGAGACAGACTGAATATTTAATAGATCGTTTCGTGCCCCGTTGTGTCGGTGAAGGGAAGGTTATCCAGTCCCTTCCACCAGTTCTATTTCAAGGCTTCAAGCTTTTCTTCTATCAACCGTTGATGCTAATATACGGCACTAAATAAAGTTGAATTGACCTATCTATACAATCATTATTAACTTTTATAGCTTGACAATATTGATGTGGTCAAAACTCGAATGATTGATGTTAAAAATAATTTTTGAAATTGATGAATGTAATGTTGTCAATGATGTATTGTCAGTCAAGATTGTCAAATGAAATTGTACAAGTAACATAATTCATTAAAGTTTAGAGCAATGTTATTTAATTCTACTAGAATTACAATTTCAATTTAGATGACGGTAATATGACACTAAATGATACATGAAATTAAATAAGTCATTTAATTACACATTTAACATATCATCTAAGGCATTTAAATTGAGATTGTAACCCTAGTGAAACTTACTCTAAAATTTAATTTGGGGCAATCACTAATCACTTTCTATAATGTTGTTATAGTACTAAAAAATTATACATTTATAATTTACTTTTGCAAATCCAAGGGATAAATAATTAACAGATTAACGGAAATACGTGTTTTAGAAATTGTATAGAGTTAATTAAAATTCATTAAATATTTATTGCTTGATTTGGTAGCATTTTCTATAAAGAAGGGGGTTCCTTTTGAGGAGATAGGACTCATATTTGGTTTAACCTTGCATCTAGCATGCAAAATTCAAAATTCTAGATAGGTAATGGTAATTCGTACTTCTTTCATGTCTTATCACGTAATAATGGTATAAATTAAACAATTGACATGCTATGTTCCATGATGGCGTAAAATTTGACAACATAAAGGCACTGAAGGATGCAGTGGAACTATATTCAGTGAAAAATACAAAGCAAATTAGATATGTGAAGAATGAACCAGACTCAAAGTCGAGTGTGAGAATAGTCGTCCATGGGAGTTATATGTCCGCCAATAATCAGGTAAAAGTTTCAGGATTAACACATTTAAGAATAAACATACTTGCACAATGGTGTGGTAGAACAAAAGAGTTCATGCAAAGTACTTAGCAAAGAAATACATATGTAAGTTCAGTTCAGATTCAAAATTATCCATGAGCAGTTTCATTGAGACAATGAAGGAGGACTGCATATATGAGATGTCAAAGTATCAATTTTATAGGACGAGCAAAATGTTTAGAATTCATTAATGATCTTGTAGCTGAATAGTACAAGATATTGTAGGACCATGGTGAGGAGCTCAAAAGAACAAATCACGGTAGTACAGTTTAAATTGAAGGTTTAGGGCCTACATTCAAAAGATGTTACATATACTTGGGGGCTTGCATTAGGGCGGTTAGAGTTAGTGATTGCTTTGGATGGATGCTTCTTAAAAAGTGAACAAGAGGGCAATTGTTAGATGCAGTTGGTATTGGTGGAGAGTGTTCCTTGTTACATGGGCTATGAGGATGTGGAGAACAAAAGAAATTAGGAATTGTTCATAGAACTTTTGACAGTTGACATTGGGATGTACAATAGCAGGGCTTGGACCTTCATATCTGATAAATAGAAGGGTTTGGTAGACTTCAATAATCTCTTATGTAAAGATGCTAAGCACAAGTGTTGTGCAAGACACTTGTACATCAACTTCACAATGGTATATAAGGTCTCACTCTAAAGAGTTTGTTCTAGGGTGTAATTAGGGCAACAACTGTGTAGAGTAGAAGAGTGCAATGAATGAAATGAAATAAGTGAATGAAGAAGATGTCCATGTGGTTCGATGAGAAACCAGCCTCATAGTGGACCATATCACACTTTCAGGAGCATTGAAGGTATGACATCCTACTTAATAACTTATGTGAGGCATTCAACTCTTTCATACTTGTTGCAAGAGAAAAGTCTATTATCTCACTGCTAGAAAAGATTAGGCATCAACAAATAATGAAGATGAATATAAAAAGGGAAGCAGCACAAAGATGGGATCATGCTTATGAGTATAATTGAGAAAGCCAAGGCAAATGCATGATACTTGAAGACAGATTATGCTAGTAATGGGAAGTTTGAGATCGGTAATAGAGATGGAATAAGATGGAGTGTGGACTTGACAAGACAGGAATGTACATGTAGAAAATGCAACTTATTGGAATTCTATGTGCTTATGCAATCTATGGTATGATTTTTAGGAATATTGGTATATATTGTCGATACATGCTATACCAAAGAAGCTTATCTTGGGACCTACAGCCCAATCATCTAATCAATGTCAAGTCCCGAATTATGGCCAGAACTTGGTAAACATTCTCTTGATCCATCCATAAAAAAGAAACGAGCAGGCAGACTAAAGAAGATGAGAAAAAGGTTCCAAGTTGAGCCACCTTCAAGAACATAAATTGCAAGAACGGATATGAAGATGACAAGTAGAAGATATAGAGGAACATGACATAACAAGAGAACATGCACGGTCTCCTTGCCTACAAATGCAAGTTTCCAGCCAGGTCCATGGGTAGATATGCAACAACAATCACAACCAGTAACATTACAAGGTAAGAGAAAATCATCTACATCCAATGAGGCACATGTACAAGCAAAGCAGAAGAAGGGCAATGAGAAAAGGACTAAGCTTTTACTAATGATCTGTTGATATTTTAGACTTATTCAATGAGAAAAGGACTAAGCTTTCACTAATGATCTGTTGATATTTTAGACTTATTTTGTAATGTCCATGATCTTTTGTAATGTCAAATTAATTAGATTTTTGTACAATGATGATCTTTTGATATGTTAGACTGATTTAGTCTTGAAATGCTCTTTTGATGATGTATATTCCTATTGAAAATGAAAAGAATGTTTAGCATTTCAGTCTTTTTTATTCAGCATTATACTTTCGATTTTATATTGTATATTTGGAAGTGAAATATGCGTGAAAATGGTCATAATTAGTTCAGACATTGTCTAAAAATTTCACAAAAGGTTAAGGACCAGTGATGAACCTCATTAAAAGGTTTGGGACTTGTGGTGAAACTGATTTAAAAGGTTTGGGACTTTTGATACTACGAATGGAAGATGTTTGGGACTACTTTTGAGACTTCTTAAAAATGTTTGGGACCATCACTACAACATCTCCACAACGTTTTTGAAAACAAAATTTCCCTTTTATTTTAGATCTTTATTTTTAGTAAAGAAAATAGGAAAAAGAAAAATCGAAGCACTGCTAAATAATAATATGTTTTATTACTAGAAAATAAGTTAGAAGACCACAAACCACAAGATTTGTAACTCAAAGACCCACATTACAACATAGAAATCTAACATCTTAGCTCAAATATAATCCAGATCTAGTTACAGACCCATTTCATAAAAACTCCACATACAAATCCAATAAGCCAGTCTTCCATGCACTACGACTTTTTGATCGGAGGGTGTTTATTTCAGCTTCCATCTTCCTCCTAACCCGTAGAAATCTAGGGATCACCTCCTTCAATCTTGCACACATTAACATGCCAGGTCATACCAATCGAAGAAATTACATCTACCTACATCTTGACATCATGGGCAGCTGATGAACCCTCTTACAGGGTTCAAGTTCGTCCATGAAGTCTTCATCTCAACAGGGAACCCAATCTACAGACATTCATCTCCATTTCCTTTCTGAGAAGCTTCTAACAGTTACTGGAAGAGAGGGAGAATAAATATCTAGCAAAATGGAGAGAAATGAACAACAGTGAATGAGGGGAAATACAGTATGGACGAAATAGTCCTTCATTGAAATGGTCAAAATACCTCATTTTTTTAAATTTTTAGCTCAATTGAAGGTGTTTTGAATGGCTTTTTGTCCAGATGGATCCAAACTGCATATTTATGAAATGTTGGAACCTCTGGTGACACAAAATGAAGATTAAAGTCTGCAAAAATTGGAAATGTAAAGGACTGCTGCCAAATTTTCCCTTGAATAGACTCTTCTAAAGTATATAAGACTTAATCTAATAAGATTAAATAAACATTAACAATTATTTCATAATTTTACAATACTTTCCTTTTGATAACTATTTCCACAATAACTGCCTCAATAAAAAAATTTAGTTTGACAAAAACTCAATAGTCAATGGGATAAAAATATCAAATGAAGGAAAAAGTAATACATATAATTATAATAAAATTGGAGTACATAAAATGTTGTATCGTTATTCATAATATGAAGTGGTATATCATGTACAAAAGTATCGTCGACAATTTTTTTCTTTTCAATTATATTTCTTGTTCGTAATGACAACTTAACGAGAGATCTCCGTTTTCAATATTTCAAGTTATTGAGTCTCTTCTGAGATTTTATAATTAGTTATGTTTATATGCTCTCCAATAATATATACCTCCTAATTGGGACCGTCTTTCTTATTTGCTCCCTTTTTTCGAGAGTTTTTCTATTTAGAATCGAATATCATAAAGCTTCATGCCTACCATTTATATAATACTAATAATTAGTCATTTTAAGACATTAATACGAAATGGAGCATTTTATAGCTGGCATATGGGATTTTATAAATCTCTTATAAGTAAATAAGTTTACCTTTCAATTGAGAATATAGATAGCACAATATGATACATTATATATTATTTTCAAAAACTAATTTCTCCCCCGTAATGCTTAAAAAAATAGTTCAATCAAATTGATAGTGTCAACAATGATGCAAAAAATTATTAAAAAATTGAATATATAACAATTAATTGTGTTAAACTATTTATAGTCATTCCAATCAACATTTATCAAAAATTTGGGACGTATACTCACTGGTATTGACATGATTGATTGTCTTGATGATATAATTTGAAAATTATGCTTATAATTTTACAACATCTCCTTCTAAATATAAATTAAGAAAAATACAAATAAGGAGAAAATGTTGAAATGGAAAATTTATGTCGACAGGAGAGGTTACTTTGGGTTTGAAATTGGGTGGGTCAGTGTGCGTATTTTAATATCGAAAACCACCCATTATACTTTGGGTATTTCATAAATGGAACAATTGGATCCTTGTAATTATGGGAACGGTTCGGGTTCGAGTATATCCATAACATTTTATATATATTTAATAAACATTTTCATGTAAGCCTTCTGAGTACATATACCTACATATACCTAACGCTACTACTCGACAATATTTGTGCTAAGTAGAAAAATTAGCTAAAAAATATTCAAGAAGCAAAATTGTAGAGACTAAATATCACGAAAAATGGATAAAATTAAAATATAAAAAATTAAATTACAATTTCATACAAAATTACTTTTTTTAATAAATATTATTCAATCCTCAAATGATGCATGCTAGAACCTATAATTTAGTTAAGAACAATACTTAAATTCTTCTCTTAAAACGAACTAACATAAAAAATATTAATTATATACATAACTATAAAGTACCAAGAAAATGCAATCCGCATATTAAACTCGCTATGTTTGAATAAAAATGAAATTTATATTTCAAAAGAGAACCACGAACTCAAGATAATAAAAAAGGCACATCATAACTCGAGTTATGAGCAAATCAAGTTCAATTGTCATGCATCATAAAAAAATCACTTAAGTTTATAAACAATGCAAGAAAGTAAAATGTTTGAATTGCAAAGAATTAAGGTTTTGATTTAGCAACTTAAAACACAACCTAACTTAAACTTTTTAATTTATAAAAAGCCAAATTGCAAAGATTAATGTGTGTTAATCTTTTAAATGCAACAATTGATGTGGGGCAATAGGCAAAAAAGGAGCCAACCTTATTTTTGGTGTTAGAGGCTAGAATTTTAGACTAATTGCTACCAAAATTAGGATTTTTTAAGTTTTGTATTTTTTTTATCCAACTTATAAATTGTAAATAAAAAATTATATAAAAAAATTGATTCAATTCAAGTACCCACGATTCTATTTCAGGAATCAAGAATCGAACCGAACTGAACCAAGTCGGTTATCGATTATCAATTTCGATTCCTAATTTATTTTTTGGGAATCGAACTGTGTTCGGGTTTTAATTCGGTCCGATTCCAATTAAAATGCTCAGACCTAGGTTATTTACGAAAATATAAAAATTTATATATTGTGATTTATGAGAAAATGTGGGTGAATTAATTGACAAAAAAAAAACATTAAGTCTGTTTGAAGGCGATTCCTTCAAAATCACTTTTTCTCATACAAATATTAAATCACACATCTTTTCAACAAAATAATTTTTCATGTGTACCCATAATTTTTTCTTATTTTTAATCTTACATTCTCCCAAAAAAAAAATTTACTTTTAAAAAATTAAACATTACACAAGGATTAAAACTCTTGTTAGAGTTCGAGTGTGACCCGAATTCTATTGGGAGTCGGAAGTTCAAGAAGTCAAATATATAAGGAGAAGAAATTGCGTGAAGACCTCTTGTTGATCGTCAAGGGAGCGCTCGAGCAAAAATTGCAATAACTCCACCACTCGCAAAACGCATGTTGAGCACTCGACCGGTGGTTGGCCGCTCGTTAGCCACTCGAGCAGTCGTGATATCTGACAAAATCCTGATCGCGTTTTGGCAATTTTTCTTTCCTATACAACCTCAAACACTACATTCTTTGTTAGGTTTGTTATATTAGAATTCCATCATATGTTAAAATCTTCATTGTATTATATATATTAGAAGTAATTACATTTTTGGAGATCATCCAGTCTTTTGTAATCATTCTTTAATATAGTGAATTAGTCTCCATCTCGCGAGTGATTTTTTCCGGTATTGGATTTCTACATAAATCTTATGTTTTTGTTCTTATTTTTCATATTGCCAATTTTCGTTTTTCGAAACAATTGACAAAGGCCACTAGTAGATCAATTTATCTTAAAAAATAAAAAAAAAAAAATTGATTCGAATGATCTAAAATTGAAAATTGGGATAAAAGAAGGATGAAAATAATTAAAGTCCATAATCAACACCTTATTTTATTTCTTCATGGAGCACTGAATAATATCGTACTTGTACCCTCATTTTATATACAGAGCCAAAATAAAAGATTCTGTGTGAGATGTATACAATACATGGGTAATTGATTTCAATGGCCAAGTCATACCATCAGAAATAGACGACTGCTAGCTGGATAAACCTTAAACGGATGATGAACTTTGTCGTAGAGGCTCAGCTTCTTGGTGATGGACAACCTGATTTTGGTGGCTGTCAAGTGGCATATACTGTGACATGATTGCCATTATCTCCGAGTCCATATAAGACTGCATATTACAAAATAGTCAGATCGGACGAAAGTAAAAAATAATGAATGAATATTCGCAAGACTACTTGCCCGAAGTCTATATTTGTAGAATATGTAACCAGCAACACCAGCACCCACTGCAACGCTTAGGACCAGGAAGGTAAGGAACCGCCCAAATTTCCAACTATTCCTTTCTGTACAATCCATAAACAAATATTTGTATCTTTCATAATTTTGTAACTTCTTCAAGATGAAATTGCAACATTTGTTTGTTCACAGCTTAACTATTAGGATAATTTGTCTTACCAATACACATGTCATGCTCCATTATGTACAGTTTATCTCCTTTACACTTGCAATCGAATCCACCCCACGTGTTCTTACAACTGCATCCATGACATTGACAGGCAACACCTTTTTTGCATTCATCAACATCTGGAATGAAAAACAGACAACATTACAACTGAAATATAATATTAACATTCAAAACTACATTAAAATCAACTTATAAATGAACGATGTTATCGAAGTGTCAAAGGGGAGACACTGAAGCACCTTCACATTTATGACCATCCCCCTCAAAACCAAACGGACATTGGCATCCTGATAGGTTAGATTCCTGTTTTGCATTAAAAATAATATTTTTAGAGGGAAGGAGAAATCTAAACTGTGAAAAAGAAGATGCAAGAGAGATTGCTTTCACTGAACTGAGCAGGCTGAAAATCTTTTTCCATCTCTAGTTTCTGACCAGCAACCTCCATTGTGTATCATACACCTTCCTGGTCCAACACCTGCCAATGAAGGACAGAAGGCAACCAGATTGAAGCAACATCTTCATCATTTACAAAGTGAAAATAAGTTGAAAAACAATGTAAACTATCCATGAAAGAGAATGAAAGTAGAATTTCGTGGCATAAGTTGAGGTACAATGCCTGGATGCAATGGTAACCTTGGTGCAGAAAATTATTTGGCGGCATGCTTAGTAAACAAAATTTAGTACAATAGCATTGTCCAAATTCAAATGAGACAAAGCTGTTTGGCTGAAAAACAAAGATCATATGCTTGTGTAGGAAACATCATTCAATGCCTAATGCAATTAGGACATGTTTGGCACATCGTATTATACAGATAAGGATAAAAAAAAAAAATCTGATCCAATCTTTATTCGGTGTTTGGCGCAATTATTACCCAGATTAAATTAATCATGCGGGCTTTCTGTCACTATAATTCGTCTTTGCTGTAAAATTGATTCTCTGGTTATTATTGTTTTCTTGTCTTACTTTACCCATAGCAGTTTATGAAAGAATTTCCACACTTTAAACAGCCAGTAACGACCAGCATTAACTTTCTATCCGATGTAAAAGAATGAATGCGTCATTTGGATATTTAATACATAGAAGGCTGTATGTTAACACCCATCTTTCTCACTTGGCAGTACATAGAACTCGAAAGGAGAGCCAGATCACAACTTGATTTCCTAAGCATATATGCAGTTACTGCTAAACCATCCACTATTATCATAAAGATAGGGAAAAATGTACCTTGACATGATGTATATCCATCTCCGGCGTATTGAATGCCATTCACCAATGGGCACTGGCAAACTCTTCCCCTAAATGTGTCCTTCAATAAAGACATGAATAATGAACAAAAAATGTGGTTGTAGTTTTTAATATACTAAAGAGTCCTATGCTACACGAAAGCTTCATTATAAAAACAAATGCTGTGTTATGTACCTTGCAAGCAGTTATATTAGATTTTGGATCCTTCCAACAACCACCGTTACTTTCAAGACATTCATTGGTCTCAAGATCTAATCATCAGTAGAAAGAGTAAGCAAGATTAATTGCATTTCTAGTATGTTATCTTTATCCATCAGTAAGATCATAAAGCGTAGGGTGAACATCAAAACCTCCACTCAGGCAAATTGGAGGATCAGTTGTTTCCTTAAACCCAGCGCATATGGCCTTCGATACAGCGGACCTCTCCAATTTTCCTACGGGAAGGTGAAAAAAATGCATGAGTACCACATACACACAGAAGATATATATATAGTAATAAAAAATCAAATTGTATAATGACGCCATGTGACAGAAACTAGCTAAATCTTTCCATCTTATGTTCTGGAGATGACTACACCCCCTCCCCCAAACCAACCAACACACGCATGGAGAAATTGAGAGACACGTGCATGACCATGCACAAGAAAACAGAATGTTTTGGAAAACTATTCTTTTACAAAACAATACTTCATGACTTCATCTTGGAACTTAAAATAATGTGTGTAGCCCCTGTAGGGAAAACAAGAACCTTACAACTTAAACATGATTTTCTTCAATACAAGCAGAAAGCCTGTTATTTACCAAATATGGCCAAAAAGCCCGTTATCTTGTTTCAAAAGAGGCTCAGTAAATGGAGATGAGAAATACTAGAGTACTCGTTTTTCACAAAAATAGATTAATATGAAGGGAAGGAGACTTAGATAATTGGGTAATGTTTTACGTCAACCTAAAAAGGTGAGAGGTATACCATAGTTAACTTGTCCAGTAGTAGTTGCTGATGATCTAGTTACTTTAGATCACCCGCTAGATCAAGCAATCTATAGAATGGAATAGTGAAAATGGATGTAGCCGACCTCAAATTTATTGAGAATAATGTATAGTTTAATGTTGTCCTTGTCTGATAGTAGACAGGTATATGTGGGATCTTCCTATTTCTCGAATAGTATGTAGTATTATAACATGCTCGCTTGAAATAAAATATGTATGATCACTTGAAAATTTATTAAAAGATCATTTACAATGCGTCTCCAATAATGATACGATACTGAGATATGTAATATTATAACTGAGAACAACACCAAGAAGACATGCGAGTCTTTAAGAAAATAACAACAAACCTCTGTACTGAACATCATTTATGACCAATGTAGGCAAGATGGTAACATCACCACGTGATCCTCGACCAACCTAAATTTGACAAAGGAATATAGTATTTGCGATCATAGGTACTAATTAACAATATTTAAATACATCATTGCAGGAAAAAAAGGAAGGGAAGCTCTTTCTCTCTCTCTTCAAATCTCGTCAATATGGATGAGGTGATACATGGCTGAAGAGTTGTCACAATATAGAAGTACAAACCTGAACTTCTTGCTCAATTTTCAAGACTTCATTTTCTGTATCAGCTTCAGGGTCACCCATGCACTTCTCTATTTTCTCAATTGGTAAATCTGATACATGACATTGAAATGCATTAGACTGGGCATTTGAAGTTATAAATCTATTTGTAACATATAGTAAACAGAACACTTACTGAGTGATTTCATGACCCCCTGTGCACATTCTTTGCTATATTTTTTTTTCTTCATTGAACATCTGATATGGAAATCTGTTACATAATCCCACCAAACCCACGAGCGACCACTTTCATTTGCAACTCGATGCACGCAAAGCTGTCTTAAATTCTCAAACACCACATCCTTTCCCTGATACCCCTCTCCAAAGTCCTGCTCTGGATCGGGCGCACAGTATCTCCCATGGTTTATACACTGGGATTTGCATTGATTGCTGAGAATAAAAGCCTGAGGACAGTACCAAGTTATATAGTGCGGTGTGAACAGCGTGTAACCACCTTTCTCTAGAATTTGAGCATGTCCCTTGAAGTTCTTTATAAAATTCATCTGCTCATCACAGCGAATTCCACATTCATCGTTACTGTTGGTCCATAATTCATATTCTACCCTTTGATCTGGATGGGGCACTGACTCTGTCCAATCTATTTTAATGACGACTTCATCGCCTTTCTTTAAGGCACTTTTCATTGTCTCACCAAAGGACCGGTCAATCAAAGCTGATGGGATTCCAATCTTCTCTATGTACCCATCAGCATCAGAGCTCTCCTCTGGCGAATCCATGGTGATAAGAGGCTCATCTATGCTATCAGCCACTAAAACTGCTGCAGCACCTGCCTGTTGCCCATTCCACACCTTCAAAGCAAAGTAGCATTCTAGAAAAAGGAAATTGAAATAATAAATAAGTGATAATCTGAATAAATTATCCTTGTTTTTTTTTTTTAAAATATCTCCAATCCCACTCTGTGATCACTTTCTTCCAATGCGACTTTCCAGAATGGAATTGAATGAGTAATATTATACTCAAATTGTAATTAATTGTTTTTTGAATTCTTTCTACACAACTCTTATTAACAAAAAATAGAACTAACAAAACGTAATGCAATAGTTGAAGAAGATAATTTTTGAAGGGAACAAAACCTCCAATATTGCTTATAAATAAATATTTTGTACAAGGTATAGAATATCAGTTAAATACAGAAAGATCACCATTAACGGTACAAAGCCTGGAAATAAGAGAAATAATACAGAAGAGCAATTACAATCACAATTTCATTAAAAAAAAGAAAAAGAAAAGACAAACTCGCCCATGCACTTCATAACTCATTAATGATTAATCAATATAAGCAAATAGAGAGTGAAGAGAAGAGAGGACCTCCACGATCAAGAAGAAGAATAGTAGGACGAGGGGACTTTGACTTGAAGGGTTTATCGCCGTCCAAGGGAGAGCAGCCAATAGAGCCCTTTTGAGGATAAACAATAGTGCCCACCATTGATCCTCCATAATCAGGCACCCCAAAGTTACCAATAGCAGCATCATGTTTTGAGCTCAAATCGTATGGAGAAAGAATACTGACACTGCTTTTTTCCACGACAAATCTTGATTCAACACTTCTTAGTAAAATTGATACTACGATCAAGAACAGACTAGCCATGTGATGCGAAGTTGAATAAATCTGTCTGTAGTTTTCCTGGGGGTTTTCAGATTGTGCAGAAAAGAGAAGAATGTGGAAGAGCATAGGTAGTGGTTACGACATGGAAGAGAGAGAGAGTAGACTTTGGCTTCTGGTCTACTCTTAACACTTGTTGGATACTTCTGGTAAATCATGACGTAAAAGAAACGACACGAAGGTGGATCTTGGAAGGAGTCTCAGCAACTACCTCGAATGCAACTTCCAACTGATATTTTCTTATATAAATTTTTCTTGGAAGAGTCTTAAGGTTTTATTTTTTCCCTTGATAAAGGCCATCCAAGAAGAAATGCCCAAATCAAAATATGTATTTCGCTCCATAGAACTTTGTAAAAAATTCTTGGTCCCTGTTTGCTCCCATTTTTTTAAAGCTCTTTTAATCTACACACTTGTTTTTAACCAAATTCACATAAAAAAAAAAAAAAAAAGATATTTTACGTGTAAACTCGAAACATTTACAATTTTTTTCAAAAAAAAAAAAAAATTGCCAACATGGGCTTAATTTTATTGGGACTACCTATTTTTAAATTTGTAGAGGTCCCTCCTCTCTACGTCCAAACCTCGTGTTTCTTTTACGTCACTCTTCTTCATCCTCATCTCTCACCACCTTCTAACATCCTATATTCCCATCTTTTTTCATCGTCTTGATTAGAATATATTATTGGTTTTCATCTAATTGGATTCATTTAACTTGGTTCGAAAAAAGATTTTTAAGCAAAAAGTTTAATTTATTTTTACGTTTTTTGTTTTTTTTTTTGAATGGTAAGTCTAATTTTTACTATGTACATTGTAATCTTATTTTTTAAGATTTATAATTTTAAATCCTTAATTAATAATTTAGCTTTTCTGATAAGTCCCAATACTCTTTGATATTTTGTCAAATTTGGAAAAAAATTGTTTTCACTTTAACATTATGGACAAGTTTGATATCTCCACATATATGTAAGCAAAAATACAATAATTGAGGGAATTAATGATTGATCAATGCTCTTATACATGAGCTATAATTCAAGTGGTAAGAATGATGCATTCTCAAATTCAATAGATAAATTTGAACTTCCTTTAAAAAGAAATACCTTAATATTATTTTCTTCAATCTTAAGGTTATCCGGTAGGAGGGAGAGTTGGTAACCAGAGTCCACTCAACTAATCTTTAAAAAAAAAATCATGTTTCGTTTTTCACTATTGCTTTTCTAATATTAAGCGCATGTTCAAGCATATTTTGGTTTAAAATACATTTTGAAATAGTATTTTATTGAAGAATGTAAAGTTAAAAATGTAGAAAAGATTTTGAGTTTACGTGTAATTTTATTTATTGAATATTGTATAGTTAAAAATAAGAGAGAGAAAAATGTATTTTAAAACTAATGGATACCAAATAAGTAAGAATATATACACGGTTATAGGAGTGAGATCTTGCTTAAAAAAATAAGAAATGATTTTTTTTTTTAATAAACCCAATCTGCAAGCAAAACTGTGGGGGCAAGTCTCATCACGTACATACTTTTTAATTATAAACATGATGGTCATTAAGACAAGCAATCAACGAATTGATATTTATTTTCCCATTTTATTGTTCATTCCGTTTGAAATACATTCTTTCAAAACTCATTTTCAACAACATTTTCTTCAATGAAATAATATTTTTCATCACATCAATAACTTTTTTTTACTTTTTAACCACATATTTTATATCGTATCACTATTTAAAATACATTATTTCCTTAATAATATTCACCAAACACGTCATAAATGAAAATATATCATTTTAAAACTAATATCACTTAGGCCCTGTTTGATAGGGTAGAATTTTCCAGGGAAGTTGGA
>CAIGRP010105673.1:0-36875 GCA_903798385.1 Fraxinus cuspidata | reverse complement strand
CATCTCATGGCGTATGTCAAGGCAGAGACTGCCGCTGTGATGTGTAGATCGGGGATCATAAATGTTTCCTTATTAAACTTTGTCATGAAATTGTGGAGTGTCTCGTTCGGTCCCTGACGCATCTGCATGAGTGATGCGACTGTCTTCCTGATGCACTTACTACTTGCAAAGAACGCAGAGAACTTGTCAACCAAGTCTGAAAAGGAAGATATGGAATTGAGCTCTAATGTGGAGAACCAATCTCTTGCCGCATTGGTAAGTGTTTGGGGAAAGACCTTGCACATTACAGCGTCGGGTGCGATCTGCAAGTTCATGATATCCGAGTATATGTTGAGATGGTTGATGGGGTTAGTCGTCCCATCATACACATTCACCCGAGAGTACTTAAATCGATCAGGTAGGGGGTATGATAAGATTTTCGGTGTGAAATGCGTGTTAATGGTGAATCATGATGCTGCCTGGGACTTTTGAAGCATTCCGGTCGTGATTCCCTCTTGGATGATCTGCGCAAGATCATTAAAATCCATAGTGACTGATCGAGAGCCTAGGGACATGTGCGACACGTCTGAGGTTCAAGCATCACCATGGCTGGGGCTTGGAACCCGATCATATGCCATAAGACCACTTGTCAAGGATGGTGCTGGGGACGTACTTCTCTATTGTAGTAGTTGAGTTAACGTGGCCACTTGTTGGTGGAGTTCTTCAAACGCTTCAAAAGCGATTGCTACTGGTGGATGTGGTGGTTCTTTTGATGATACCTCATGGGGAATCGGAGGCTCTCCGGTAGGGGCTGGTTCGGAGCGGATGAACTTGCTAGAAAATGTCCTGAACGTATATTAACCCTGGCTTCTGGTAGTCTTTTCCCACATACGGTGCCAATGATGCTACCAAAAACTTGTACCTGAATGAACTCGAAACTAGCTGATCGAACTCCGCACAATCTGGCATTTAATACCTAAAACAAAGGCGTTGATGTGTGTTCTCGTCGCTCCTTCGATGCTTAATTCAGAAAGAGGAATTGTGTGAAAGATTGTATGTAGAATATTAATGAAAAAATGTACCTGAATAATGATGCTAGGTTATGTATTTATAAATGGTGGAGGTTGAGTCCAAAAAGGATTCAGCTTCCTATAGTTTTGCCCTTGTTATACAAGGTGTTTGTGTTATGTTAGGAGTGCACTGCTTGAGTCAAATCCGTAGAAGGTTAGGAAACACATTAAATGGGAAATGTGGGGAGTTATAGTCGAGATAGGACTAGTGTCGTTGGGAGAGACTTGTGGACCCGACCTTATCAAGGCTCGACCTCGTGATGAGGACCGACCTTGCCACATGTATAATTGGCCCCTGCCAAGATCAAGGTCTTCAAGCTCGGGCCTCTAAATAGTTAGGTGACGTATCACAGATAAATTTACATTAGCATTTGGGTTTAATAAGTAGTCGAAAAACAAGTGGTTTCGAGGTATAACAAAATGTATTTTTCATATAGATAGAAATTCAACAAACTTTAAACGCCCCAATTGAAATAAATCAGCTGCCAAAATGATTTTTGTTATGGGAAAACAATTAATCTGTATTATCAATAGCAATTAATAATGTGAAATAAGAAAAAATGAAAGCAAGAAAAAAAAAAGAAAAAGAAAACACAACTTAAAAGTATCTCCAATGCTTCCGTGAATTACTTATAAAAATAAAATTGCATTTGGTTTGTTGTTTTCGATTTTAAATTTTGCAATATATTGAAAACGTGTTTGGTTTGGTATTTATGAAAATATATTTATAATATATTAAATATTACATCAAGTGAGAATAATTTTTTGGACATTTTGGACCTATTACAATTTAATTATTCGAATAATATCTTACTTTTCTTTTTTTCAATATGTAATAAATACTACAAAATCTATAATATATTAAATGATTGTCATGTATGAATTTCATTTATTAATTCTAAATTAAAATTCACATTAATCTAGATTCAATTAATCTTGATTTACATGAATCTAGAGTTATTATAGATGAATTTATTTCTATTCATATATTTGGGAATTTTAATTGGTGTTTGAATTCATGTATTAATATTAATTCTTATGTACCAACTTTAGTATAAAAAATGTTCATTTGTAATATTTCATCGTCACAAAAAAAGTTGAATTATAGAAGTTGAGTTTTGAGAATAAAATTTTTATCCTAAATTTTATTTTCTTTAATTCGTTTGAAACTCATCAAATTCTACCAACAAATTAGTGTCAAATATTATTTTTAGCACTTATAAAGTATTTCAGAATAACGAGCAATACATATTCAACTCTGACTAATGTTTGAAAATAAGTTTAAAATATTAACGCCCCTAATTAGTAGAAATTCAAATTTTAATCTAAACCAAAGTTAATAATTAATTTTAATAACATATTTAATAGAACATACAGCTTTTCAACTATACATTTCATCAATTTTTATTAGAACATACTGAAAATCTAATTTTAATTCCACCAAATAATGACAAAATAAAATTCAAAACGCATTTTTGACGTTTTGAGGTTTTGAATATTTTCAGTAAAAACTGAAAATTCTAAAAACTTAAAATATGATAATAAGTGTTTAAATAAAGTTTTAAAAATTAAAATTATTATAAAAATGTAAAATTTTAAGAAATAAATATATTGAATTATAAAAAAATAAAATTGATAATTTCTAGAAAAATAAAAAAATAAATTCTTTGAAAAAATAAATTCTAAAATTCTAAAAAATATAATTCTAAAAAATATATAATTATAAAAATTATAAAAAATAAAAATAATTCAAGCTTTAATGATTATTTACATAATAATTGTATCAAAATATTTAAATGAACACAAATAAAAAAAATCTCAATCCACATCATTAATTTTTATTTTATTTCCTATATTTTGAACTCAAATATTATTATTATTATTATTATTATTATTATTATTATTATTATTATTATTATTATTATTATTATTATTTACTTTTGAAGCAAGAAAAAATATTGTAAAATTTACAAACTATAAAATGTAAATATTAATTGATAATACATTAACATAAAATTTTATGGAATAAAATATCATAAAATAAGTTTTCAAAATTTCAAACCAAACGTATCGCTAATTTTTTGTTTTATGAAATTTTTTTTTTTTTAAATGATAGACCTAATGCGTTTTTAGCAACTTTAAAATAGACCTTCAAACTGGAAATCGAAAATTCAAAACACAAAATTCAAAATTAAAACACAAACCAATTAAAAACCCTAAATGTTTTATAAATTCTTCTATAAAGCAACACAACAATGACTCTTTCAAACTGATATGACATAAAAAGGCATTGTACCTAAAGTTTCATCCAAATTAAGAAGCTCTATTAGAAATTCGACTTCGCAACTTTATGTTTCATTTACATATTTTTAGATGTGATATTATTTTTATTTTAAAAAATAAAAAGACAATCAGACAATATTCTTGGGTTGTAATTTGAACTAAATGCAAATAATTTTGTACTTCAATATCTATTACTCCTCCCATCTTATTTATATAGGCTTGTTTTGTTTTTCAGTCGGATTAAAAAATCTTATTTAATGTTATTGAAAAAGCAATTTTTGCCAAAATTTTTCCTAATTTACCCTAATTAACTAGTAGTAAATTATTATTATAAGTAATAAAGAAATAATGATATATTAATAAACGAACAAAATAAAACATTTTTAATAAATAAATAAGACTATATAGTTGAGACAAAGAAAATAATGAAAATGAGCTCATATAAATAGGATGTATGGAGTAATTAGATATCAATTCACATAGATAGAAAGCCTTTCAACTTACGTGCAAGGCAAAAAACAATTAATACGTAGAATGTATTTGAGATTCTTTAAGGTGGTTCACTCCCGATGTGGTACTTACGTCCCCTAATGCTACTGCAAAATTGCACCATATCGAAGTAAACTTACAATGTGTTTTTGGAGTCGTATCTCCTTGTTTTCTTAGATTTAACTCACAAAAAAGATATTCACCTAACCCTTAACATATATAACCTTTATATATAAAGGAAATATTATGACATAATACTTGTACAATATATTAGATTCCCACGCATTCAATTATTTTTAAGTAAATTTTAATAATGAAATCAAATTTTTTTTAAAAAAAAAATGTATCCTGCTCTTTTCCTTTTCTCTTAATTAAATAAAGGATTAAAGATTTGCAATACAAAAGAATAAGTCAAACTCGTGCCAGCTGAAAATCAACATGTGTGGGACCCAAGTAGAGACGTGACCCATGTTTAGATTTCTGGTCCCGACCACAAAATCTTCTTCAGTTCCTATCATATAACGGTCTAATTTGGGGATGAGGCAAATTTTGAATCTTCCCAAATTGCCTGCCGGCGAGCCATCCAATCCTACAAGTACTAAATCTTTTTTATTGGCACCAAATGGGTCAATTGGTGTTTTTTCAAAAGAATAATTCTATTTAGTTTCACTAAAATTGTAATCCTATTTTAGTGGCATTAAATGATAGATTAAATGAAATGTAAAATTAATTAAATCATTTAATTTAACTTATGATTTAATATCACATCAATGCCACATAAACTGAGATTGTAATCCCGGTGAACCTAAATAATATTATTCTTTTTTTAAAATCAAAATTCATCGAGAAGTGTAAAAATGAAACCTTTGGTTTCGTGGATTAAAAAAAGCATCTACTAATCAAATGAAATATTTTCTTAGTTTACTTTCATGCTTTTTTTTTTCTATTGATTATTTTGAGTATGAGTTAATTCATGTATACAGTATACTTGTGATATAGTTGAGAGATTATGTAAATCAAAATTTGGTTGTACAGCTAGAAATTAAGGGTGTGTTTGAGTCACATTATTTTAGAAGAATGTATTCTGGAATAGTGGATATGTGTGGTTGAAAAAAAAGGAAAACTTATTGATATGATAAAAAATATTATTTTATTAAAGAATGTGTGGTTGAAGATGAGTAGAATAATGCGAATGAAAAATTTAATGTGTACCAAACATGGGCTAAGAATTGGACCAAAATTGATCAATTTCTTAATTATAAAACTCAACATCAAATCAAGTTTAAATACGACTAAATCGAATAAACTAAAATTCAATCTAATTCGAGTGATTTCAAATAAAAAAGTCAAATCTTGTATTATTCTGAAAATAATTATTTTCTCTCAATAGTCACGTTACAAGACTAATACAAGATGATTTCAAAAAGATTTGACTATTGAGAGAATATTTTTTTTCAAATTGAAGATTTCTATCCTTAGATCTTTTTTCATCTCCTCACTTTTTTATACTTTAAAACTTGCTCTTTTATATGAAATTGAAGACATTTTTTTTTCAAGATTTAACCATACAAATATGTTTATTTGAAACGAAAGCAACATCGATGATCTGGATATTATCTTAAAGAGAGCCTCGTTAAAATAGATATATACGTGAAGATGTAAACTACATGTACCAAATCAAAATTTATAACTTCAGTTAGTATGGAAAACATATCTTCAATATCTATAGAGAATTTTAGAGATATTAGATGCTATTTAAGATATATCTATAAAGAATTTTGGAGATGCTACAATTCATCAAATACTTCACTCCTAATTTCTTTTATATAATTTGAAGGAGTACTCGTCTAAGTGACATTCAAATATTAATAATTAATATATTGTATTAAAAGTATAGACATTAGTTTCATTTTAAATAATATGGAGTATCATTCAATGACACGTAAATTAATACTATAGCACCAGTTGTTATGCGCAATGTTATTCATTTTGCAGGTGAAATAGTCAATTGCATTTTAATTGCCCCAAGAAATTTTCAATGAGAAGTAGGATTATTTGCATTATTTTTATTTTTTGAAATGTGTGAATAGTGGTAGTGGTGGTGGTGTTGGGGTTTTTTTTAAGAATATTCTTAGTTGAATTTATGCTTAGGGTTTGGTGCAATAGTTAAAATTAATTTGATGATAATTTGACTAACTCAACAAAGTAGTAGCGGTGCACCTGTTTAAAATCTCGAGAATGCTTTCAATTTCCCTCTCAACGACCATTATATTCATTTTATAATGTCCATGTTGAAATTGCATGCCTTAAAAGAAAAATTATTAAATAACATTAACAAAAATTTGAGACAAAATAAATTTATAAGAGCGTCCACAAAATGAGCGAATAAGAGTTAAGTTATAAATTCATCGAATGTGTGGATGTGTGTTAAACCAATTTGAAATATAATTTAAGCATAGCCAAACATGCACATGTTTACTTTTCTTTAATACAACGTATTGAACATGTTGCTTAGATAGTAATTTGAAAATATTTCCAGTCTAACTTTTTCTATAAAAAATTTGAGAACAAAGCCTGAAATATTATCTAAATGAGGTAAAAAAAAAAAAAGGCTTTTGGTATTCATCCAGGGTCACATGGGCTTAGATGTGACAAACAGATCGAACGGCTCGTAAGCTCGTGGGCGGCTCGAGCTCGTCATTTGATGAGCCCGAGCAAGACTGCTCGCCCACGGGCGAGCGGCTCGTGGGCGACCCAACGAGTTCGCCTACGAACCTGGCTCGTGGGTTCGTCCAAAGTGAAGGGTTATATCCTATTTCTTTTTTCAAAAAAAAAAAAATTTGACGAGCTCGGGAGCCGAAGGTCGACTCGACCCACGAGCTCACGGGCCTAGTCGAGCTCAACCCACGGGTAACGAGCCACGAGCTCGACTCATTTATAACGAGCACGAGCCGAACTCATGTGCGGCCTATTGCCGTCTCTACATGGGCATGGACGAACTTGCGTCCCCCTATTATCTAGGGGTCTCAAGACCCTAAAACAAAAGGATTTGGAACATATCACTTTATAGTGTATGAATATCGATATTAATATTTGAGAATCAAGGTTACGTTTTTCCATAAAAAAAAAAAATTGCTTATTTTGATTATTTAGTTAATTATTTTTATAGTGTAAAAGCCTAATTGAACTTTTGATATTTACGTAGGGACTGAAATTTTTATTTAGAATTAGTTGAGTTATACTACAATTAAACTAGTGATTTGGTTTGGTTTGGTTTGTTTTGATTTCTATTAAAACTAGTTCGATTAATTGTTCCAACTTCATGATAATTAATTTGATTCCAAAATTGTTTTTATTATAATATTTCAATTTAATCATAATATGTATGATTTTGGGTGGATGAACATGTTTTAAATAATCAATAGGTTTTCGCTTAAATTTTAGAATATCATAAATGTAGAATAAGAAAATTTACGAATATATGTTGTAAATTATATATTTATTAGTAAATGACCATTATACCCCCATACAACCCTAATTATTATAACCGTTGTATCCTTTGCACCCCTTATTCTTCCCTATAAATATTTGACTTTAATTCTCAATAAAATACATACAAGGCTATTGGACATTCAACAAAAAATCAGAAGATCTTTTTTCAATCCAATGAATTATCATATGATGTTTGTTCTCTTTATTGAAAATTGGTCATTAACAATCACTAGCTAAAATAGAGACTGAATTTTCTATATTTCTGAAAATTTAATTAGTGTGATATATGGGCCCCGTCACTCTCCCTGTTGATCATCTAGATATTATTTGTACCTAATAGATATGATACATCTACTAGATGATTGCATGATATTTGCACTATGAAGTTTGCGAAATTAATGCTCAAATTTTAAATTATGAGTATAATTTTTAAATTATAAGATTAAGACGGCATTGTCTTGTTAATGTTAATGAGCCTAAATCTCAACATTTTAATTAGTGTTAGTTGGAATGACAATAAATGGTCTAACACTATTTTATGTTAAAAACACTTTAAATTAATTTTTAAATCATTATTATTGAGAACAAAGTGATTCACAGTTTTGTCTAAGGAATGCTATTAGTATCATGTCACTATCAAAGTTTTTCTCGCTATATTTGGCCTATGGTTAGAGTCAATTTTTTCATCTAATTATTTTAATAATGTAATAAATGTATAATTGATCCACCACAATGCACTGCGATAGATATTAAAGAATGCTCAGAAAACATGTCTATTTTGGATCCTTATGAAATATCTTAAGCTTTAATAGGTGATATTTTATAACGCTATTTGCTTATTGTTAATTTAAATGACAATTCTCATAGAATAAGGGGAAGAATTAAGAAGCTGAAAAATTATGTACATTAAATAAGCAAATAGCGTTATAATTTTTCAGTTTTTTTTTGAGTTTACGTGTAAAATAATTTTATTGTTTGAACGTATGATTGAAAATGAGTTTGAGATAAATGATTTTGAAAAAAAAAAATACAAATATATGTACAAAATAGAAGGGCAGTTTTGTCATTTTAAAAGCTGCACGCCTAAACCCGAACAAGACAGCGACAGAAGAGTCCAAACCAAAAAGCTGCCAGCCACAGCATGCGAAAGGTCAGGATTAGCGAATCAACTATTGTCCTATTAATTAATTAGTTAATTACTCTAATTAAATCACGCCTTTTTATTTCCAAATTCTATTGAGAAATTTGCAATCATGATGCCAAATATTTCATTTAATTGTAACTTTGTCCGAATCTTTTATTTGTACCACCGTGGATATCAAACCTTTCAAAAATTTGCACTTTGAGTTCAAATGGATGGAAACCGTTGGGTTGACCGTTAGTTGATTATGATCAAAATTTTAATTAGATTTAAAAGGACAAAATGGAAATTTCACATTTTTAAAACTTAAAACACAATATAATATATTAGTTATTAAATAAAAAAAATCAAACAAATACCACCACCACCACCACCACCACCACCACCTTCTTCCCCGAACCCCTTTACCTCAAAACCGCCACCTACCCAACTCTAACGCCACCGCCACACTAGTCACTATCGATCATGTCAATGGAGACCTCATGTTCTCTCTCAACCTCATAATCAATCCTATCCCAAATATAGAATTTTTCAATTCATCTCCCGACCACGTAATCGATCCCATCTCAAATCTATACTTTTTCAATGTAGACCTAAATCATCAATAGTGATGCCTGGCCACATTGAACAACCAACAAAATAGTGGTGGATTGTATTGTGTTTGTGACCGGCAAGACAAATGAAGCAGGTGCATGAATTAGTTGATTTATGTTAATATCTTTCTGAGACTTTTTCTGTTGATTTCAGATGAATTAGTTGTGGGTTATTGTTGTGGTGCTCGGTAAGTGGTGGTGTTATTAGGTTCAACGGGAAGTGGTGGTTCAGCATGTGGCGTTAGTAGGTTCTTGCTGTAATAGTGATGGGTGTGCTGTTAGCGGTTAGTAGGTGGTGGTGTTAATGGTGAATGGGATGGCTTGATGGGACGCTATCGATGAGATGGAGAACTGCGATATGTGAGGGTGTGTGGTTTCGACAATGGAGAGGCAATAAGTTGCATGCGGTGGAGATGGGAAATACAATGTATAGTTTCAGCCCAAAATGTTTTGGGTTTAGTTTTTGGATATAAATCTGAGCGAGGAGGCGAAAATGGGTTAAGTTGTTGGTGTGGATGGCGAAATTCCGATGGTGTCACCTTAGAGGCGACTATGGTGTTGACATTGTGGAAGAGACGGTTGTGATGGTGGAGGTGTTGTCAGGTGGGTAGCGGTGATTTTGGGGTTAGGGGTTGGAATGGGGTTGGGGGAGGTGGTTTGGGTGGGTGGGTGGTTTTGGTTTTTATTTTTTGATTTATTAGTTAATATAATTGTTTTTTTTCGAGAAAGGTAATTTTATCTTCCCCTTTTAAAAATTGGTCAAAATAAGTCAAATTCTAATTCTCTAATCAATTAACTGTTAAACCAACGATTTCCATCCATTTGGACTTAAAGTGCGGATTTTTGAAAGGTTTGGTACTCGCAAGAGTACAACTAAAATATTTGGACAAAATTTGCAATTAAATAAAAAGCTTGACATTAGATGGTCACTGAAGTTCAAGTAGAACTTCAATTTAGTCATTAAAGTAAACTTGTAATCCATTAAATAATATTTCATCACTGAACTACCTTTTAGCGGCTTAGCTCCAAAAATCCTAAATAACTCATTTTACCTTAATCCTTATTTTTCCATCATTAAAAAAGAGCTAAACTAGGAGGACGATTAGAAGGAATTAATTGTTTTAATGTCATTAGTTCACGTTAGGGCACAGTTAAACCCGACTCAATCATCGACCCGAAAACATCATCAAATTATCGATTTAGTGGTTCTACTGGTGGATCAGTAATAAATCATAATTTTTAATTGAAAAATATTTTCAAGACAAAGACAATAATAATTTTATTAAATTTAAATATATATTTCGCTCACTTAATTACAAAGTTTATGCATGTGCCATAATTATCAAGGTTGTCTTATTCAATATCGAACGCCCAAGTCCGAATTTATGTCACTGCAAATTAAATCTAAAATTTTGCTATGAAGTTTGTAACCAACTGGTTCATATTGAAACCATTTTCACTTTCCTCTTAAACCCGAACAACTTGGACAATTTTTTAGTGGAGACAATCAATTCTTGACCAGTTCCTTTGTTTAATTGACCGATTAATGCACTTGGATCGAATAGTCATTCGGTTTGTAGGTTCCTGAACTGGTTCGATCCTATGCAGTATGTGGTGTTAATTAGGCTAATTGAGTGATTTGTTATCGGGCATTATTTAACTTTAGTGAACAAATGTAACAAAAAATACTTTGAGGGCCAATTTGAAATATTTATTATACTCGAGTGACTATTATTTAATTAACTCATTTCCAAATTGTATCTATATATGCACTCGGAAAAAAAAAAAAAAAAAATTAGACCCATTTTCAAAGAATAAATCTAAACGAACATGGCCCCTGTTCGTGTAGCGTAACTCATTTTCAAAACAAGCACTGACACTGTTTCTCTCTCGCGCGCACACACACGCAGGCACAGAGAAATTCACCAGAAGAGAGAGAAAGAGAGAGAAAATTGAAAACCAGATGAGGAAGAAATGAATTTGTTGTTTTTGAATTTTGGAAAACGGAGGAATTGATGAAGAGAAATTGATACGGTTGAAATCGAGATTGACGGCGTAGTTTGGACGAAATCGCCGGCGCTGTAAATCTACCGCGGGAAATGGCCGTTGCGTCTCCTGCGGTTTCATTTCCATTTCGAGTTTTGATTTTTCAGCGATCTTGTATATCCCCTGGCCCCACTTGAAAAATTCAAATCCGAGGAAAATTTGAAATTTGAGCGAATTGTTGCGGATTAATGATGACGAAAGGGACTTGGTGGTGGGAGAAGGTATTGAGAGGGGTGCGGACGGCGTATTTCATGGTGACGATGGTGGCATCGCTGTTGCTTGTGTCTTTGCCGTTAGTGGTGGCGATAGGTGATGTGGTGGTGCCGTGCTTGCTGATTCCAAGCTTCACATGCGTTAATTGCTACAGTTTTAGTGAGAATTTGCAGAGATACGCTTTCAAGAGCTCGCTTATGGATGTTCCTCTGGTCTCCATAATCAGATCTCTTATTATTACCTGTATGATTTTTTTTCGCATTTTTCCTACTTTTCTTTTGATTAAATTTGTCCATCCATATTGGATTAGTGAAGGATATACCGTAAATGTAAAAGTACTCTCTTTTTTAAAACTTTGTTCTTTTTTTGGTCTACCTTCGTATGCATTTACTTTGCTATTGTGCCTCCAATTTTAATTTATTTTTCTGCAAATACTGATAACGGATAAGCTCTTAAAGAAATTACTGTTGAACCTCAAATCTACATTTTTGTAGGTTTATGTTTTTGCTAGGAACGATTAAGGCGACACTAGTAGTGCATTTTCAGATTTCTAAATTTTGATTTTTTTTGCAGTCAAGAGTTTACTTTCTTAGTTTTCGAAATTCAGTTTTTATTAATTCACATTTTTATTACATGTTTTCATTTTTTGTTAGTTTTTTTATTCTAATCTTGGAACTCAAAAAAGAAAAATCTTTATGAAACAAATGAGAAGTGAAGGAAACTCTCATGGAGGTTTGATATGTAAAGTGAAAAAGAATAAAACTCTAGTTAAGTTTAGCAAGATGATCATCAGGTGAACAAAATTAATTATGAAGACCTTCTTGTATCATCGAAAATTGATTTGGTTTTTATGGGTTTGTTTGAATGACAACAGGTGTATATTCAATGTGTGATGGCATGATGCTCTCACAGGGGCCGTACCTTGGAACTGTAACACTCTGCTCCATCATCTCAATACTACTTCTCTCTCTCAAGGCTTGTCTTTTTGCTGTCAATTCTCAACTTGAGGCAGAAGCGTCAACTTATCTTTCAAGGCAGAGGCAGAGGCTCCATTTGAAGAAGTCTTGGGGGATGCCCGTTTTGTTTCTCTCATCTGTCGTCTTTGCTCTGGGTCACATTGTTGTAGCCTATCGTACAAGCTGCAAAGCTAGGAGGAAGCTCTTGTTGCACCGTGTTGACCCAGAAGCTGTAATTTCATGATACTTTCAACCCTTTAGTTTATCAGTTTTTATGCATTTACCTGCAATTTTAGATACTTTGATCTTAACAGAATTTATTAGTTCTTTTGGATGATAGTATAGTGAAATGCTAATTTAATTTTTCAGTAAAAATGGGCTTGAATTCTTTAAAATAATCATACATTTTAAATGAATAAACTGTGGTTTTAGTGGTTGTACACTGATGTTTGCTACTTTGCTCTAATTGTAGCTTTGGATTGGTGAATTATTTTACTTCGAAGATTTGTTTACAATTTCTTTTGTTTCTAGAACTTTATTATATGAAGTTTTTTATATGCTTTGACAATGAGATTTCATATAGTTCTAGGTTTTGACCGATCTCTTTACCTGCAGGCTCTTTCTTGCAAGATGGTCTTCTCTGGCTACCATAAGGTTCCGCGATCGCCTACTCCATCTACTTTCAGAAGTAATAGTGAAATGAGGAGAAAAGGATTAGGTGTTGCTCGTGATGATGGAGAACTTCCAGTTAGTTTACTTGCTGATAAGGACAGCTTATTCATTTCTTGTAAAGGACTAATGGTTCACTACAAGCTAAGCATACCTGGACCGCCTTCCTTTTCCTTATCCTCCACTTCCTTTCTGGATGCACCTGCAACAAGCATTTCGTTGAAAACCCGTTACACTATCCGCAGGAGCATCAGTAGTCAATTTCATGTCAGTACCTCTCTCCATACTCCTCTGTTAGATGGTTCTCCAACATCCCCATTGTCTAAAGACATGCCAATTTCGAGCCCTGATGAAACCGGCGAGGGCGATGACATGAGCAATAAGAGATCTCCAATGTTGGAACAGGATCTAGAAGTAAATGGACACTTTGGAATTGTGTTAGTGCATGGTTTTGGAGGGGGAGTCTTTTCATGGAGAAATTTGATGAGCATTCTAGCTAGGCAGGTAGGCTGTGCAGTTGTTGCTTTTGACAGGCCTGGTTGGGGTTTGACGTCTAGGCCACGCCGTAGGGATTGGGAGGAAAATCAATTGCCTAATCCTTACAAGCTTGATAATCAGGTGATTACTTTCTTCAAAATGTACATTGTGGTATTGTAACTGTTGTGATGCATTAAATACAGTGATTTATAGTAGATTATGAAGCTTTGGGACAGGTTGTGAAATAAAGATGGGAATAGTTGTATTCAGAGATTCACACATGTTAATTAATACATGAATCCCTCTTTTATATTTTAAGAATGTGTTCAGAATTTGCGTGAATCAAAAAATGATTGCAAAAATTGAAACAAGGACTTTTCATGTTTCAAATCTGTTGGTTTACTGTGATTTTAAACTCCGTGATTGGTTGAAATTGTAATTCTTGACGTCAGTGCTTTTCTATCAGTTTGCTAGCTAACTCTTCAAGTAAGACATTGACTTGTGATCGAAGCAGCAATATTTCATTTTTAACGATTCCTATAATAAGAGCGTGTTTGGGTGTGCTCAAAAGTAAGTCAAAGTGTCAAACTTACATTTAAGTTAATTGCCAAACATGATTTTCAAAGCTACGTTTTTAGGGCTTGTTTGAGCCTCATTTTTTCAAAAATTCATTTTTTCAAAAGTCATTTTTAACTACACATTCTTCAATAATCGAAAGACCTTTCCTTTTTTAACCACACATTCTTCCAAAATTACTATTCTAAAATGCATTTCTTCCCCAAATTGGGGCTCAAACAAGGGCTTAATGAAAAAAACTTAATTTACTCAAATTTAAGTCTTAATTTGTAAAGAAAGTAAACTTCTAAGGACAATGAAACTTGACAAGTATCTGCTTGAAATCATCCCTAGTCACTGCATCTTCATTCTTGTCATTATTTTTTGCACACATATAGATCATTCCATCAATGTAGACGCATTTGATTCAACAGACTAGGTCACTGCAGAAGTCCAAGGGGCCTTGCATCTGTGTAGCTGTGCCCGTAAGAAACATAATGCACGTGTTCCGCTTTCAAATGCCATCTCCGTTTTCTAATCTTCTGTTTTGGGGCGTCGCCTGAACATGTGATTGAGTTTGTTATTTTCAGGTTGATCTGCTTCTTTCTTTTTGTTTGGAGATGGGATTTTCTTCAGTTGTTCTAGTTGGCCATGATGATGGAGGACTCCTTGCACTTAAGGCTGCGCAAAAAGTCCAATCTTCAGCAAATTCCAAGAGTGTGAGCTACTTTTAGTGTATGTCAGTTACTTAAAGCAAATACCCTAGCATGGTAAAGGTGAATGGGGGCACTGCACATACTGAAATTTTAACTGCAAAATCCTGATTTACTCGAATCTAAATTATTTTTCAAGGAGAAATGATATTCCTTAGGCTCTGCTTATGCAATAGAACCGTGTGACACTTTTTTATTTTTCAGAGAATGATGGAATAATTTATTAAACATATTATTTAGGGGTCCTGCTTGTAATTGTTTTGAACTTTAAATTCTTAATGAAAACATAAACAGCAGCTCGAAAGCTCTTGGTGAAGTAAAGAATAATTGCTAGAGAATAGAGATGCACTTAAATTTGAATGTGCTAGGTTGCACCAAGAGAGAGAGAGAAATTCTGAACTCTGATGTACCCTTAAATATATTGCTTTATATATGAACATCATGATTATAATTGACGATTGTGTTTATGGAACTCCTTGAAATGCATGTAGGGGAATTATAGCTATTGCAAGTTCATTTATGTGTTTCATAGGATTGAATTGAACTACTAGAGTTAATGTAGTACAATTTTTTTGCTGATAATATAGATATGCATGTATTTGGGTCCAAAATAGTTTTGGAATTTGGAAGTTTGTTGCTGACATCTATAAATATGTCCTAATCCTAATGGCATGTCATCCAGATTGAAATAAAGGGAGTTGTATTGCTGAGTGTAAGCTTGTCAAGGGAACTGGTTCCTGCATTTGCAAGAATTCTATTACGCACTTCACTTGGAAAGAAGCACCTGGTCCGTCCTTTACTTCGGACAGAAATTACTCAAGTTGTTAATCGGCGTGCATGGTATGATGCAACCAAACTAACAACTGAAGTCTTAAGCCTCTACAAGGTATTTTTGCCTACAATTGATACCAAAATTACATTTCCTGTCTTCTTACAATTACAGTTTAGGATTTGCAATTATTAATTTTTCGACACGTATACATTTTGTGAAATTTATCCTTCCAATTTGTTTAACTGCTTCATGAAATGTTCTATTTTCTCCATATCTGGGATATTAGAATCTAGAATAGAATTACGGCGTGGGACAGGGATGCTTAATTTAGGAGATTTATAGTAGTTTGAGTTCTTTTGAGGGATGGCAAAACTTTTTAGGTTATCTAAAACACGTTGAATTTACAGGAAAATAAAGAGTGAATAATAAAACAGTGGGATGACGGTTCCCTCCGACCAGTGGGATGACGGTTCCCTTCGGCCTTACGATCATCTGCCATTGTGTACTGATCTATCTGTAAATAATCATGGTTCCATCACAAAAATTAAGTCCCTTGGCTCCCAAATATTTGGCTGCTCATACTAATCACCCAATGTCACTTTGATACATTTTTTTTTTTGTTTTTTTGTTTTTTTTATCAATATTTTGCAAAATCATTTCAAAACAATCTTTGTCAACAACTACCATATACTTTTTTTGAACCCAGAGGTGTGTTTTAATCAGCTTGGGTGGTAACAAATTGAAAAATAAAAAACTAACATATCTTTTGTGTTTGGTTTCTTTGCATTTTCCTTTTTCTATTCTCTACAGGCAATGGTCAATTTTTGTCAACCTTTGGTTGAAGAAGTGAATAATTGAGTTTTCCCAGTCAATGGACATGATTATATGGGCAACATCTTAAATGTAGTTCATGTTAAGAACAGCTTCAAAACTTATAAGCCAGTGCTTTTTTAAATCTTTAAAAAATACTGGATAGTGGTAATGAATAATGAGAATGTATTTTTAACTGTACAGTAACCTTTCACTCTTTTGGCTTGATTTTTAGCTGGAACTAAATTTCATCTTAGTTTACCTGTTCTTGATTGTTAGCTTGATAATAGTTACACTGGTAGCAAGTAATGAGGATTAAATGTACCGTGTTACCATCACCTCACATCAATGTATATAACCACGTCTAAGCAATTGAAATGCAGGGAAGTTGTTGGTATCTGTCCAAACATAAAAACATTGCAGTTTAGTTCTTTATTGCAATGTAATAGTCGTCCTACAAACCTCTAGTTAAATGAGTTTTCTTATTGCCATGACTTCCTCTTTTTTTAATATGTAGAATGGACGAACTGATTTAGATCAGCTTGAGAGTGGACAAGCTGATTGTGATCAGTATGAAATATGAAGTATTGTTCATCTTGAAATGTTCTTCTACTGGCCTATTTGAACTATAAAAATTTGGAAGTTCACGGATGCTTTTATGGATAACATTATAGCAATTAGGCATAAGATATAGACGAACTTCAGTTGGATAAACATTCGTCTTTGTTGGTTTTCCATGCCTTGTTTTTGTTTGGCAAATTTGGTCTAGATAATCCCTTTGTTCAATAATTTGATATTTTTCTGCTCTGGTGTACGCCAGGCCCCGTTACATGTAGAAGGTTGGGATGAAGCACTTCATGAAATAGGGAAACTTTCATGTGAGACCGTAATCCCACCACCTAATGCAGCATCCTTGCTGAAAGCTGTTGAAGCATTGCCAGTTTTGGTTGTTGCTGGGGTTGAAGATGTCATTGTCCCTCTAAAATCTGTTCAAATTATGGCTTCTAAACTTGTCGATTCTGTAAGTCCCCATGTCACCCTAGCTTTTTACTCCCTTTGATGTCATGATGTTTTGGATTTTGTTTTAAAATTTTATTATAAGGTAAACTATGATGTGGTTCGGAACACCATTTTTAACCAAGAATATCAAGGCTTGTCATGAATTTAGCCAAGTGCTTGAGACTAATTTTTTATTTAATTAGAAATCCCAACATTGCTTTGAAACAAATAACATCTTGGTGTTCTAAAGCGTGCTAATAGTGAAACTGAAACCTGCTCATGATTTGTGTTCACATAAATTTTGGTGGCATATATTAACTCTCAGTAGTTTGATTTATGAATGGAGATTCTGTAAACATAAAAAAATTTAATTGTGGAAAGTTGAAAACAAAAATAAATTTTCTGATTCATCTATTAATTCGCTGTGGCGCAGAGACTTGTAGCAATATCTGGTTGTGGCCATCTTCCGCATGAGGAATGTCCCAAAGCATTGCTTGCTGCGGTATCACCATTCATTAGTAGGCTTTTAGTAAGAACAGAAATACAAAACTGATAGAGCTCTTCATTCTATACACAGAGATATATTTTTTTTTTTTTTTGGTTTCTGGTAAAGTGCTAAATTATCTCAAGAGGAAGGTCCAAATACATCTCTCCTTTTGGGTGTTGTTGATTAGTTTGCAATTATACCATCAGTCAATTTTAAAGTTATCTCAAATGCAATTCTCTCTCTCCTATTTTGATTTTCGTGTTTCTTTTTTGCATTTTTTTACTCAATTCTGTTTAACTTTGCTTAAAAACTCACTGTTATTCGCCAATTGAGTGGAAATAACACATTATTGTGCATTTCTTTAAATGGAGATGAATATTTAAAAAATTCGTTGAAAACTAACACAGGATCCATGGCAAATACTAGTCGTGCACAAGTTCATGCTTCTTTAAGCTTATGTTTCTGAGGCCAAATATCGGTAAGGTGTGTTGGCATTTGAAACTATTAAGATGCTGTATGGAGTTTTATACTTCATCTCATAACTCTTGTAATAACCCAATGGAATTAATGCTTTTCAATTGTGAAATTTGTGCTGGCATGCTCTTTTGTTCTTGTAGGTAATGTGAGTTTAATAATTACCAATAGTGTAGCTATTTAACTTTCTTGCGTCTCCCACTATACTAAAATTGGTACATTTGATATGGTGAATTAGATGGTACTCAACAATATTAAGAAATAAAAGAGAGCTAAATTCTATTTTAATGTATTGTCCACTGTACTAATGCAATATCTTTTATACCTCTGCATGATGATTTGGGGCCTCACCTCCATTTTATGCTTTAATTTTCACCAGTATTCTCTTAGGGCCTTACATCCATGAATTGCAGAGCGGTATTGAAGAGAAAAAGAAGTTTATACTGTTTATTGTATCATTGTGTCAATTCTAGTTTTGTGTATGTTGGTCTCGAAATTGAGATTAACAAATTCCTCTCAGCTAGTTAGAATTTTTTTCTTCCTAAACTCGTTGATTTTATGTTTAAGCGTGAGCAACAAGAGAAATGGTTATTTGAGACGAGGATATTCAAATTTGATGCCTCTTTGTTCCCCATTATGCCTATTTATAGATTTCTGATGAGGTCACGAGATAATTAAGTCCATTTTTGTTGATGACACATGCCAGTAATTGATTAATGAACTTCTAACTGAATTTATTATATTTTCACGTTTTATTTATTGGTTTACGTGTTCTTCATTCATGCGTGAAGTTGTTTTACACTTTTATTCATGCGTGCTTTGACTTGGAAAGTATTTGCTAGCATTATCCTGCGTTTCAGCAGATGCATAGGTTGGCTACTAATTCTCTGTAAATTTTAATTGATAACAAATATTCTCCGAAGTTCGAGCCTAATTATTCATGTTAGGCTTAGGACTTTGTTTAGGTTCTACGCTAAGCGAACCTATTTTTTTTTTTTTTTTATTTGAATTTTCGATGGTACGAGCTTTAATAATTCATCGTAACGAGCGAGCCCAGATATTTGTTTGATGAACTCTTGGTTTGGCTTCTTGGTGAAATGATTTTGGAGCACGAACGAGATTGTATAATCAACAAATAGTCCCCAAAGCTTGAGCTTAACTATTTATGTTAAGTAGCGAACTTAGGACTTAAAGCAAGGGTTTTATTACTGCAACTTTCAAGGTTAATCTATGCATTATCAGATGAGAAGACTCCTTCATAATTACAATCGTCGAATACATTTTTCAATGTACATGTATTACTATGTGCGTGGTAAGCACGCATAATCTGAATCACGTACAGGAATGGACCTTTTTCATATTCAATGATTAAGATTATGTTTGGACGATCAAGATTAATTTTGTTGAGATCCAACAGTTAGAATCTGATTTCAAGAATTATAAATACGGTGCAATTGACATTGTTGTAGTTTCCTTTTAAGGCACTGAGAGTATCTTTGCATTATTATCTTTATCGGCTAAAGAGGAAAAACAATTTCATAGAATGTTTTTCCAAAATGATTCTCAAAATATGTGTTCTAGGGCATTGTTTAGGGATGATGGTGTTCTACCATCATCATCGTCGTCGTCGTCTTTGGCGATTCCACTATGTCCTCCTATTGTGCCTCTAATAGTTGTTCTGATATCTGGGAAGTGTACGAGTCAGCGAGCCTTTAGATTGAGATGATTCTCTCTTTGCTGCATCTTCAGTAAATATCTGAAATTATGAAACAGGCAAAAAGGCTAACCAATTGCTAGCAACCACTTTGGATTCAATTTGCCATGTTTTTACATTTTCATTTCTGTACATCTTGGAGGAATCAGTAAGGGTGAAGAGGCGTTTCGTAGGTTGGTTGCTGCGAGGGTTGAACAACGAAACTGTCAAAATGCAAAATCAAATCAAAATCAATTTTTTGAAATCGTTGGTTTGGATCCATGTGGACACCGTAAACATTTTGATTTTGAATCAAACCGAACCAAACCGCTTCAAAGGTTTTAATCTTTGCAAACCATATCAAACCGTTTATAAACTAAATCTGAAAATAAATTAATTTAAATTTTATTCAACCCAATAAAAAAGATACATTCACATTTGGTAATGGTGTTGTTTTGTTCTAAATTTTGCCGAACTGCCTTAAATTTTAGTAGACAACATTATTTGTTTATTTACGTCTCAATTTTCTAGTCTGATCACTCAATTAATTATTTACATTTTAAATTAACTTCTAGATTTTATTGTTAATTATTAGAATGATTTGGTCAATTACTTAAATAATCGTTTTGAAGATTTGACCAACGAGCCTTTTGACATATTACTTCGATAAAAAATTGAATGCAAATAAATATATGATTGTCCTCCAAATTACTAAAGATTTGTTAGTTATTAAAATATCCACAATTATTTCCGAGTTTGCATTCCCTACTAGTGATCACATTCTTGATCCCTTTAGGACTTCACTAAGTGCAAATATGATTGAGGAGTTTTGTCCTAAAAATCGTTGCATAGTGACAAGAACCTATAGTGATATGTCATTATTTGGATGAGGTAGAAGCATTTGATGATTCGCAAAAAGTTATATACAATGTATTATTGTATTTGATCTTTCTACTCATTTTCTTTTGTTATTGCTTTATATCATTTAACTATAATCAATGAATTCATTACTATATTTTTGTCTTTATGGAGAGAATGAATCATGTGTTACAATTGAAGATGTTGCGCTGATTAGTATTGACTAAGAGATTAAAATTTTTCTATCTTGTTTTTGCATTAATTAGAATTTTTGTTCAAAATATTTTTAAGGATACTATTTATGTTATAATGTGAATTTTTAAACGAATATTTATTATTTAACTTATTCGATATATGTTATTTTTTTAATTTGTTAAACCATAGTTTTAAATCGAACCAAATAGAAAAAAATGGTTTGAATTGATTTGACTTAGAAATTGAAGTGGTTTTGTTTGGTTAGAAAAAATTTCAAATCGAATCGTATTTACTCCTAGTTGCTGCTACATGGGCTATCAGATAGTCACATTCCATTTTTTCAAACTTGAATTCTCCGAAATGCTTATGTCTATCGTTGGCTGACGAGTTAGAGCAATATCTACCACAGATCTCCAGCTTCGAATGGTTCTCAAATATGCGACCTCAAAGGTCACCAAAGAGAGGTAGTATCATGCTTAAGTATTTTCATTTGCATCATTATAGACTAGATGCATCACTAGAACTTGAAGAAATAGGTATGGACTTTCGTTTCGATTGAAAAAATCGTTCCATAATCAACAATTGCAAAATACCCCAGTTTATTTTTTCAATTGCATTTGATTAAAAAAGCAGAGTACAAATTATTTGAATTGAGATCGTAATTCCCAAATGGGCCAAATCACAAATCACAACTCACTCATTAATGATCAATTAAAATTCGTAATTCAAAAAATAGTACAACATAACTTATTTATCCAAATGACCAAATTAGGAATTCAAAAATACACAAATCAGTGAATTGTGATATCACAAATCAGTTCTCATTTCAAATTTGTGAAACAACTAATTTCTCATTTCAAATTTATAATACAACTAATTTGTCATTTCAAATAAGTGAAAAGTGCAATTAATTCATTATTCATACATGATATAACATAAATCATGATTTCAGTCATAACTCATAAATAGAAAATAACAAAAAAAAAAAAAAAAAAAAANNNNACAAAAAAAAAAAAAAAAAAAAATTCAAATCAGAAAACAGAAAACTCACGGGTTGAAGGGCGACTGGTCGGCAGGCTGCAGTCGGTCACTGGACCTTCCAACTTCCAGCACCCGCACGATTGGCTAGATTGGTGGTGGTGGAGGATTCACAAGTAGGCGGGATAAGAAGGCTGGATTCGCGTCGCCAAGGAAGAGAAAATTTTTGATTTGGAATTTGGGGTGAATTGGAAAAGATTTGGATGGGCTACACCTATTTATAATTAAAGATTGGACCGCCCAACAAATGACCCAATTACAAAAAAAAAAATAAAAATTGCAGACGGACTGCCCAATTACAAAAACAAAAAAGAAAAAAAAAAAAAGGAGGAAGACGAACTAGGCGAATCAAAAGTCACAAAACCTTTGCCTCTCCCGATCTAGCAATGGTCTCCCTCTTCCCTAACGACATGGCATTGTTCTGGCGGAGCCCAGCACGCCCGGCCGCGCCTCCTCGCCGGGTGCTGGGTCGGCCGCTGGTCGCCACGTTCTTTTAGTTTCATTTGTATGTAACCTTTTTTGAATGACTTGGTGAAGTAATTTTTTGTAATTATGTAATTTCCTTTTTGTAGTGAAAAAAATCTTTTGGACTTTCTATCTGTTCGTTGATACCACTGTTTGTTCGCTTGAGTATATAATATTTTACATTATTCACGTTGGAAAGCTCGCGTAATTATCTTAAGTAAGTATGGTTTAAAGATTGCGTGACATCATCTAAGTCTTAAAACCATTTTCTGTACAAGCCATTCAGCTCTCCAATGCGGCAGGTGTATAACTTGATGATAGGCCAACTGAATTAGTTAAATAGACAATTATTTATTGATAATTTTTTTCTTAAATGTTCGTGGTTCCAAGGGTGCTTTAGAGGTTTGTCCCTTTCGTCCGCAAGTTTATATGTTCCCAATCTTATTACTATGATTACATTTTTCCAATTTGAACCTAAAGAACAAGAATCTATTTCTTTGGCCTCGTCGAAGATCTTCTTTAAAACTAGGTCCCCTACTTTAAACATTTTTCTACTAACCTTGGAAATAAAATGCCTTTCTGTCTTCCTTTGATATACCGCGAGCTTCATTTGAGAGGCGTATCGCCTTTCCTCTAGGAAATCTAGGTTCACAATCATTGCTACCTCATTCTGTTCTTCATAGGAGTTTAACTTTCTTGTCAAACTTAGTCCTAATTATACAAGTATCATAGACTCGACTCCATAAGCTAATGAGAAGGGATGAGTCCCTCATGTGATGGTCCTTGTAGTGGTACGGTATGATCATAAAATTTTTGACAATTTGTCGGCTCATTGTCCCTTTGCAAAATCGAGCTTTCTTTTCAGAATGCTTTTTAAGGTTTTATTTACTGCTTCCAATAGTCCATTAGCCTGAGAATAATGAGGTGGAAACTTGTCTATGGAGTTTTTCGCATATAGATTTCAAAATTTTCCCTTGGAATTGTGCACCATTGAATGAAATTATAGAGTCCGGGATTCCAAATTGACAGATGATGTTTTTTTCCAAATCAACTTGTAGGTACTAGCCTTAGTGATATTGGTAAAAGGTTCTGCTTCCACCCACTTGGGTGAAGTCATTTATTACAACGATCATGAACCTTAAGTTAGATCTGCCTCTAGGCAAAGGTCCTACAAAATCGATGCCCCATTTAGCAAACGGACAAAGTCTATCGATGGTAATCAACTCTTGTGATGGTTAGCAAGGTATAATTGCAAATCTTTGACATTTTCCGCATTTCTTAGCAAAACCTATGGCATCTTTTCTCTTAGTTGGTTAATAGTAACCCTACTTCAGAGCCTTTTGTGCTAAAGAATGTCTTCAAGCATGATTTCTACAGATACCTCTACGAGTTTCCCTTAATACATACAATACCTCATCATTGCTTGCGTATCTAAGCAAAGGGATTGCATATGCTTGCTTAACTAGGATTTCATCCTTTAATACGTATCTAATTGCTTTAACGCGTATCTTTCTTGTTTCCCTTTTATTTTCAAGGATCCCTTAGATAGGATACCCTTCACCAACTAGCTAATAAGACCCAAGCCCCTCGAGCGGATTCATCCATTTTTTGTATCCAAGGGGCATCACCTTGAACTCACAGGTTTTCTTCCTTTTTTCGACTAACTGATGGGGTTTAATAACAGTTCTACTAGTAATATTAATATAGTTCTGCATCTTTTATGCTTTCCAATTTAGACAAAGCATCTATATACTAGCTTTCTTCTCTCAAAATTTGCGAGAGTTCGAACTTGTTGAAGTATTGCATTAGGCTTATAACCTCGATCAAATACGCAACAATTATTTTATCTTTGGCTGCAAACTGCCCATTGAGTTGATTAACGACTAATTGTGATTCACTTTCTTTTTTACAATCCTTTGGGCTTGCATTTAGTTAGCCAGAGTCTTGCTAACAAGGCCTTATATTTGGCTACGCTGTTTGTTGTTTTGAATGCGAATCTAAGTGCACAATTTAACGTGTGCCCTTTCGGGCTCTTTAGGATTATCTCAGCCTCGGCATCGTTTTTATCTCACGATCTACCAACAAACAACTTTCATGTTTCTTAATATTCAAGTTCATTTCTGGTAATAGAGACGTTTTGATGTGATCTATGATACGAGGACAAGTCCGGGAAAGGACCCATTGATCGTTGAGGAAGGGCCTATGACTAGGTTTTGAGCGAAGTGGGTCAAAGAAGCAATGAGATTATTTGCTCAAACCACGATGGACGAAATATTTATCATGACAAGCAAATGGATAAGTTTCATATTAGACATGGATGATGGAACAAGATAGATCAACTTAATTCAAGCGGCGGATGAGGGAGGGAGCTGAAATGAAGACCTATGCGATCGCATAGGGTAACTAAGCATGCGACTGTATAGCCCCTTACTGAAACTCAGTTGAAGGTTGATGACTGATCTATGCGACCACATGCAATTAGCCTATGCGGCTGCATAGTTCAAACTTGGACGCTTATTTTCCAAATTTCACCTAAAATTTTATTTTAATTAAAACTCTTGTAAGATATATTTTTGATATCTTTTAAGGCTTAATTTCATTTTTATATAGGTTTTATGTGTTCCATATAAATAGGTCTCATTCCATTCAATGTAAAAATACACAATTTCTTCATCCAATTAATTCTGAACTTATCAAAATTATTTCTTGTGGCATTCAAACAAATCGAGTGAAATTCATGAGTCTTGTAATCACGTGGTCAACATATTTTCGACGATTGTTTCAGTTCCTTGGTTCAATATTTTTGATTGAAGCTTAAACATAGATTCTTGACTTTCTTGGTGTTGAATTAATCTTGTATGGGTTTCGTAGCTACTATTGCTACGTGAGTTCGCATTAGTTGGTATTAGAGCAAAGATCCAAAAATCAAGATTATATCTTTTTTTTTGTTTGAGTCTTATTTTTCATTTTCGTGCTTTTGCGTTCTTCATTTTTGAGTCTAAAATCCAAAAAGTACCAATTTTTTTTTTAAATTTGTTTGTGTGCTTATCTAGCATCCAATTCCGTTTCTATTTTCTTTGCTAGTATCTAGTTGAATTTTTGATCAAAAATAAAAATAAAAATAAAAATTCGAACTTTCAACAAATTGCCAACAACTTTTGAATTTGAAATTTTTTGAGTCAAAAAAATTTCAAATTCAAGAGTGTCCAATTCAAACTTAAACATCTTCTTAAATTTTTCCTTAGTGTTCCATTCAAAGCGTCAATTCTACTTCTTGAGTTATTCTAGAATCAATTTTTCTTACTTAAATCTTTGTTTGAAACTCTACAAGGATTGAATTTTGATTGAGATCAAATTAATTCTTTGAAGCACTTGCAAGAAAGTATTAAGTGGAAAAATTCAAGAGTGGTGAGACTAGTAGAGAGAAAAATCCAATTTGAGTGATACATAAGCGTATACATGTGAAGCAAATATTAAATTAGATTTAGGATGTCGGATAGAGACGATTCTACTTCAAGTAGGAATAATAATCAAGTCAACATGTCGGATGAGGTGATACGACTGGTCGAAATGTTGTTTGAGAATGTGAGAGACAAATTGGATAGGCAAGACTCATTACTTGCTAATTTATATAGGGGACAACCTAGAGAAATTCATAATGCAAGGAGGCAAGGAACGTAGGATCATAGAGCGGATTTCGCTGGTCAATGTGAAGCGGATAGTGACATTAATGAGGATGCTTTAGTGGATGTCGAATTAGGAAGAATGATGGATAAATGAGTTAGGAATGAAATGAGGGGTAGAGATCTTGTTGGAGATGGTGTTGATAGAAGTATGAACAATATAAAAATGGCAATTCCTTCATTCAAAGGAATGAGTGATCCAACGACATATTTGGAGTGGGAAAAGAAAGCAAAATTGATGTTTGATTGCCACAACTATTCGAAGGAAAATAAGGTAAAGATTGCAGTACTTGAATTTACCGATTATGCTCTTATTTGGTGGGATCAAGTAATAACATCTAGGAGGTGGAACCGTGAGATGCCTATTAATACATGTGAAGAATTGAAGGCTATCATGAGGAAGATGTTCGTGTCTAATCATTATTATATGGAGATTCATCAAAAATTGCAAAGATTCTACTGATGTTCTAGGAGTGTGGAGGATTATTACAAGGAGATGGAGATTTCTATGATTTGATCGAATGTTGAGGAGGATAGGGAGGCCACCATGAACCGATTTTTGAATGATTTGAATATGAAGATAGCTAATGTGGTAGGCTTGCAACATTATGTGGAGTTGGAAGACATGCTACATGTAGATATGATTTGGAAAGACAATTGAAGAGAAATGAGACAACTAGATATTTATCGGGTTTTAACTCTTCTTGGAGCCAAAGTGGGATAACAATAAAGGTGATGTGGATGTTTCAAAAGGTAGGACTGAACTACCGAAGGGAAGAGATAAAGTTGCTAGCAAAGCTACATCTAAGGCAAATTCCCTACCTTCTAGGAATCAGGATATCAAATGTTATAGTTGCTTGGCAACAGGACACATTGCTTTTCAATGTCCCAACAGAAGGGCGATGATTTTGCGAGATAACGGAGAAGTGGTGATTGATAGTGAGGGAGAATACGATAACATACCGAAATTGGAAGATGCTAGTGATGGTAAGAAAGTGGAGTATGTAGTGGGAGAGTTGTTGGTTACACGATGAGCTTTTAGTACTCAAATCAAAGTGGATGACTTGGAGCAACAAAGGGAGAACATGCTTCATACAAGATGCCACATTAATAATAATGTATTTAGTATGATTATTGATGGGTGGTATTTATACCAATGTGACTAGCACTACAACTGTTGAAAAATTTGGATTACCTATGCTAAAGCATCCGAGGCATTACAAATTGCAATGGTTGAATGAATGTGGAGAGGTTAAGGTGAATAAGAGAGTGTTGGTGAGTTTTTCAATTGGGAGGTATCATGATAAAATGATGTGTGATGTAGTGCCTTGGGATGGCCATGACAAAGGTGATTTATGATGGGTATAAAAATAGGTATAGTTTTACTAAGGATGGAAAATGTATTACTCTTGAGCCATTGACATCACAACAAGTGTATGAATATCAAATCAAATTGAAAAGAAATGAAGAAAAAAAATTGAGAGAAAATGGGAGTGAGATTGAAATTTTACAACAAGAGAGCAAGAGAGAAAATATTTAGCTGGCTAATTGTCAAAAAAAAAAGAAAAAGAGTAGAGCCACAAGAGAGTGAAGAGAAAAAGTCTTATGAGAGGATAAAAAATTCGAAAGTGTTATTCTTTGCAAAAGGGAATGAATGAAGCTGGCAATAGTTGAAAACCAACCTATGATCTAATGGTTTAATCACTCATCAACTTTGAGGAATCTAAAACATCGTTCCCTAGTTTGGCTACTTCTTTATTGCAGGAACTCGAAGATGTGTTCTCAGAGGACATACCTGTGGACTATCACCCATTCGAGGCATTGAACACCAAATTGATTTCGTACCTGAAGTGTCATTCCAAACATGTCGGCTTATCAGAGTAATCTCGAGAAGACTAGGGAACTTCAAAGGCAAGTGAAAGAATTAATGAGTAAATGGTGGAGATTATGAGTTCATGTGCCTACCAGTGCTACTTGTGCCAAAGAAAGATGGAACCTGGAGGATGTGTGTCGATTTCAGGGCCATCAACAATATAACGGTAAAGTATCGTCATCATATTCTTAGGTTAGATGATATGTTACATGAATTACATGGATCATGCATATTTAGTAAAAGTGATCTTAAAAGTGGTTATCATCAGATTAGGATGATGGAAGGAGACGAATGGAAAACCATTTTTAAACTAAATATAGGTTGTATGAGCGGTTAGTCATGCTATTTGGACTTACTAATGCACCTAGCACATTTATGAGATTAATGAATCATGATTTACGTGAATTCATAGGTAAATTTGTAGTAGTTTACTTTGATGACATCTTGGTATATAGTAAGGATCTAAATAAACATATATAGCATTTAAGATGTGTGCTTGTGGTCTTAAGGCAAGAACAATTTTATGCTAACTTTAAAAATACACATTTTGCATGGAAAAAAATTGTTTTTTCTTGGTTATGTCTTTGATGCAAAGGGTATTGAAGTGGATCAGAAGAAAATCAAGGCCATCATGGAGTGACCATTACACCACTCACAGAGGTTGTAAAGAAAAGTGTAGGATTTCATTAGGGTGTCGAACAAGAACATGCTTTTAACACTATTAAGGATAGGTTGTGCACCGCACCAATTTTATCATTACCTAACTTTTACAATATTTTTGAGATTGAATGTAATGCCCCAGGAATAGGTATTGGAGCTGTTTTGATGCAGGATAAAAGAATAATAGCCTACTTTAGTGAAAAGCTAAGTGGAACATCTCTCAACTCTCCTACATATGACAAGGAGATGTATGGACTCATTCGAGCTTTGGAAATTTGGCAGCATTACCTATGGCCAAAGGAGTTCGTGATTCACACTGACCATGAGTTTTTGAAGCATTTAAGGGGTCAAGGTAAGCTAAACAAGAGACATGGAAGGTGGATGGAGTTCATCGAGATATTTTCTTATATTATTCGGTACAAATAAGGTAAAAAAAATGTGGTAGCAGATGCTTTGTCAAGAAGGTATGTACTTCTAACTTCTTTAGGTGGAAATTGCTAGGATTTAAATATGTTAAGGAAATGTATGCTAATGATCTAGATTTTTCTAATATATATGAATCATGTGATAAGGGTGTTATGGATAGATTTTTTAGGCATGATGTGTATTTATTTCGGGTATGTGTTCCTAAATGTTCAATGAGAGAATTATTAATTCGTAAAGTACATAGTGGAGGTCTAATGGGTCATTTTGGGGTTAAAAAGACTTTAAAGATGCTAGAGAACATTTTTATTGGTCTAAAATGAAAGTTGATGTTGATCGGATTTGTAGTAAATGCATCACTTGTAAAAAGGTTAAATCTAAGGTTTTACCTAAGAGTTTTTATACGCCATTACTTGTTCCTAGTGAATCTTAGGTTAATGTGTCTATAGATTTTGTGTTGGGTTTACCTAAGACTAAAAAATAAAGAGATTCTATATTTGTGGTGGTAGATAGATTTAGTAAGATGGCAAATTTTATTCTATGTCATAAAACGGATGATGTCACCAATATTGTAGATTTTTTCTCCGAGGAAGTAGTGCGCTTACATGAAATTTCTAGAAGCATTGTATGGATAGGGATGTTAAATTCCTTAGTCACTTTTGGAGAATTTTGTGGAATAAGTTAGGAACCAAGATATTGTTTTTTACTACTAGTCACCCACAAACGGATGGACAAATTGAGGTTGTTAATAGAACTACGATACATCTATTGCGTACTATAGTCAATAAGAACTTGAAGAGTTGGAAGGATTGCTTGCCATTCATAGAATTTGCATATAATAGGCCACACATTCTATTACTTCTTATACTCCATTTGAGATTTTTATGGTTTTAATCCACTAACACATTCGGATTTAATTCCTTTACCTGTTGATGAGAGATATAGCCTAGATGGAAAGAAGAAGGTCGAGTTGGTAAGATCCCTCCATGAGAAGGTACGGTGCCAGATTGAGAAGAAAAATGAGTATTATGTTTCTCAAGCAAATAAGAGACGAAAGCGCATTACATTTTGAAAGTGTTAAATTACCGAATTTATTTAGACCTATGTGCGGAATTACACAATTAAAAATAATGAGTCACTTTTTAATTGTTTTTAGATGATTAGTCAAACAAGTGAATTTGTCTTAAATCTGAATACCACAATCAATAACTAAAGCAGTATTATGGAGAAACCCCAACTAGGTAAAAATTCTGAGTACTGTGCCAGTAAATAATCTACTATAAATCGAAGCAAACTTAGACCTCAATTCCTTTAGTCTCCCTTGATCCTACTGGAGGTGTGCTCCTTCAAAACAAATTTCGACTATTGGTTTATACCTTAATCCTTTTGGACTGCGTGCTCCTGACACCAGATCCTGACTTCTGGTACCTCATCTTAGTCCTTCTAAATTTGTTCTTCTGCAAAAGCCTTCGATCCCTGGTATCGATTTATCTCTGGTAGATTAGGTGGTTTGGTATTTGATTAAAAGATCTTGTATTTTTTTGATTTATGGTTTTATATGAAATAATATGGCGTAGTAAAAAAAAAAAATTTGGATGAATTTATGGATCAAGTAATATATGGTGGTTGAATCTTGGAATCAACGAATGTTTGTGATCTTCAACACACTTTTGGACATTCATGGGTTAGAATATATATAGGGAAAAGTGTTTGGAATGAAAGGAATTAAAACCAAGTGTTTGAAGAAAAACATATTTCTGAATGTCGACACGTCGCTTGAGCATAAAGCTAGCGACATGCAAGCAGTAGATGAGAAGTCGTTCGTATTTTTATCATAACTTTCTCTTTCAATGTCCAATTGAGGTGATTCAAAATACGTTTGAAAGCTTACTCAGAGGGGTACAATTATTCTGAATAACCTTGTCTAAATTCTAATATTTTCTATGTGAAAAATGCATTGAAAGTTGCGATTGAAAAATTGGACCATAACAAGTGCGGCTCTTTGATACTCTATAAACTTCTAATTGCATTCCTTTGATTATATGCAATCTTCTTGAACATCTTGAACTCTTTCAAGACCTATACTACCAAGCCAACTCTTTTGACTTTAATTAAGATTTAATAACTCATATTTTGAATTTGATTACAACTCGATAAATTTCTAATGCAATTTAACTAAGACTTGATTTTGAATAAAGAAATTGCCAATTACAAATTTAGAAATTATCAATTATAATTTGGACTTAACACATATGAACCAGAAGATTGGGTCTGGGTGCATATGAGAAATGAGCCTGTTTCGGCTCAAAAGAAGTCAAAGTTACAATCAAAACTCGATGGATCATTCAAAACCCTTGAAAAGATCAATGACAATACCTTCAAATTAGATATTCCTGGTGAGTATAATGTTTTGACTACCTTTAATGTCTCTGATATTTCTTATTTCTGATGCAGGTACAGATGGTCAAATCCTTTCGATGAGGGATGAAATGATGTGATCCATGATACGAGCACAAGTCCAAGCAATGACCAATTGATCGTTGAGGAAGGGCCTATGACTAGGTCACGAGCGAAGCGGGTTAAATAAGTAATGAGACTACTTGCTCAAATCACGATGGATGAACCATTGATCATGACAAGCGAAATCACAAGTTTCATATTGGACATGGAGGATGGAATAAGATTGATCAATTTGGTTCAAGCAACAGATGAAGAAGCTGAAATGAAGACTTATGTGGCCGTATAGGGTAATTAAGCATGCGGTCACATAGCCCCTTACCGAAACTTAGTTGAAGGCTGATGATTGATCTATGCGGCCGCATACCATTAGCCTATGCGGATGCATAGTTCGAACTGGGACGTGTATTTTCCAAATTTTGCATAGAATTCTATTTTAGTTAAAACTCTTATATGATACATTTTTGATATCTTTTAAGGTTTAATTCCCCTTTTAAGTAGGTTTTATGTGTTCCATATAAATAGGACTCATTTCATTCATTGTAAAAATACACAATTATTTAGAGATTAATTGCAAGGCATTATTACTTTCTTCTTATTCTTCATCTAATTAATTCTGAATTTATCAACATTATTTCTTGTGGAGTTCAAACAAACCGAGTAAAATTCTTGAGTTTTGTAATCATGGGATCAACATATTGTCGACGACTATGTTGGTTCCTTAGTTTAATATTTTTGAATTAAGTTTAAACATTGATTTTTGAATTTCTTGGGGTTGAATCAATCTTGTGTGGGTTTCGTAGCTACTATTGCTACGAGAGTTCGCATCACTTTAGAAAGCTCGACAATTAATTTTTCAATGTTGTGCCTTAATTGCAGATCACACCTAATAATTAATTTCAAATTGCCCTAATTCTATTGCATATTCTATCAAATTTCTTGGTGCACCGGGCTTTTGTAATATTTGTTTGAGTGAAAAGTTAAATCAACACATCAATGTTGTGGCTTTTGAAACAATGGCAAAGTAATTGAGATGCTACTATTTGGGCAAAGGCTAGCTTTTCCATGTCTGAATATTTAGCTTCAACACCTTGGAGAACTTACATAATATACTGGTAACTATATTTGTCCCTCCCCCTTAATAGAATGGAGCTCACAAATGCTTTAGATACTATCAGATAGAGTAATGGTTTATCTTCATTCAACGGTTTAGCTGAGAGTGGGGCTTTTCCCAAGTGTTATTTCAAAGTTTGGAATGTTTGTTCACATTCTTCTGTCTATTCAAATTTTCTCTCTCCTTTTAATACTTGAAAGAAAGGAGAATATTTATTAGTAACTCTTGAGACGAAGCTGCTTAACGCAGTGATCCTTCCGGTTAGACTCTGGACAGCTTTGAGTTTTATTGAAGATTGCATCTCTATGAGAGCTTGTATTTTATAGGTATACCTCAATACTCCGTTGGTTTACCATGAAACCTAAAAATTTATCGAACATGACTCCGAACGCACACTTAAGTGGATTGTGTTTCATAAGGTACTCTCAGAGGATATGGAATGTTTCTTCCAGGAGTTTCAAATGATTATCAACCTAAAGGATTTGGACGAGCATATCATTAATATACACTTCCATTGTTTTGCCTATATGATTTGTGCCATTATATTAACGAGCCTTTGATACGTTGTTCCCATATTTTTTAATTAAAAGGGTATTACCTTATAGCTGTATAGACCTTGATTAGTAACGAAGGCAGTGTGCTCTTCATCGGGTTCATACATGTGATTATATCCGGAGTATGCGTCCATGAAACTCAACGGCTCGTATCCTATAGTTGCATCCACCAGTTGATCAATTCTGAGGAGCGAAAAACTATCTTTAAGACACACCCACTTCCCATTACTTTTTGGGACCAGAATTGGATTACAAACCCACACTGGATACTGAGCTTTACGAATAAAATCTTTTTCCAATAATTTATCAACTTCTTTTTTCAAAGCTTCGTATTTTTGGAGCCCATTGGCCATCTATTTTCTATTTTAAACCCTATTTTGGATCATTCTTAGTGCGTGGTATGCTACTTTCGGATCGATTCCAAACATATCATCGTGCTTCCAGGTGAACACATCGAGGTTTGCCTTTAGGAAGTCTTTAATATGCTTTTCATAGGATCAGTCAAATCTTTGCCAACTTTCAAGATTTTAGTTGCATCCTCTTCGTCAGCGGAAAAGCTTTTTAGCTCTTCAACTACTGGAGCTTTGGATATACATTCAGTGATGTGAGGGTCGATTGAATTATCAATTTCAAATTTCTCTTCCACTCGATCAATAGTTTCAACCATCATTGTTGTGTTCATCATAGGGGTTCGTGAGGCTGCCTTTCTTTGGTCACATTTTACGCAAGCTTTCGCATAGAAGTTGAAAATTTTATGCACGAATGACGAATGGATATTGCAGCATTAATTTGTATCAGAGTAGGCCTTCCTAAGATCCCATCGTAAGCGGATCTATTATCAATAATGACAAAATTTATATATCCTCGGAATACTCCTAGGTTCCTTACCTAGTTTCACTATTAGAGTAATTTGTCCACGCAAGACTTGACTATCTTTGGTGAAATCGAGCAGAGGATTCAACATGGGAGTCCAAGGGTGATAAGTCCGCATTTGATCGAATGCGCTCCCGAACACAATGTTAATCGAACTATCGCTATCTATAAGCATGCGATTAAGGCCATTATCGGCTATTATCACTCGTATGATCAAAACATCACCATGAGGATAGACTATTCTATTCTTATTATCAATAAATTCAATTGGAGTTGATTTAAGTTTTGAATTACCTTGAATCCAGTAACTTTCCAATGCTGACTTACTGGCAACTTGCTTACCACTCTTCTGTGAGTTCATTATCTCACTTCTCTTGCGAGATCGACATTGTTGATTTTTCCTTTAATCTCTTCTTGTTGCCTCTTCAAATCCATATCACTGTCTTCGAGATCATTGTTGGGAATTTCAGTTTCTGCCTCCAATGCTTCTACTTTTATAGGATTCGCCTCCAATTGATTCATTTTTGGACAGAAAAATGTTGAGATCGTGGTTCCCTTTGTTCACATTTTCCACGTACGGTGCCCATTTGTTGATCTCAAAATTGAGATTTACAAATGCCTCTCAAATAGTTAGGATTTTTATTTCCTAAACTCACTGATTTTATGCTTAAGCAGGAGCAAGAAGAGAAATGATTATTTGGGAGAATATTATTAATATTTGCATGCTTCTCTTTGTTTCCCATTTTACTTTTATAGATTTTTGATGAGGTCACTGGGTAATTAAGTATTTTCTAATGACACATTACATTAATTGATTAATAAACTTCTAATAGAATTTGTTAGCTTTTCACGTTTTAGTCACTAGTTCACGTGTTCTTCATTCAATGATAGTGAAGTCATGTTTTACATTTCTATTCAAGTGTACTTTAAAAATGATTTTTTGCTGATATGGAATAGTTAGTGAAGTTAATTGCAAGTATATTTGCTCGCTGTTTATGCCCAAGTTTGGTTATTAGACTTCGCATCGTAAGGACTCGCTAACCTTATCCTAAGCTCGCTCATGGTCTGATTAACTTTAAAAAAAAAAAATGTTTGCTGGCAAAGGCATAGGGTCCCCATTGATCCTCTGTAAGTTTTAATTGACATCGGTGTATTGAATGTGTCTTATTTCCACCCCTCAATAAACTTGATGTCAAATTAGATTAGATTTACAGTGAAACTCCCTCGTTCCTAGAACCATGTTTGTCATGGGAAGGCTGCTATGGTCAATTTCATTACGATTGTTGATTTTGTTAATTTGTTGTGAAATAGTAAAAGGTGAGGCCCTGGATGAAAAAGGTTGTTGGAATAGTTGAGATAATTAGTGATGATCATCTTGGTTCATCAAACTTGGTACTCCTCTATAATTTGGTTTTGCAAGCTGTGAATCGCTTTGAATGGTAGGAGCTTAAGCCCTTGTCTCTCTAGCAACTCGACGAAGATTGTTTCATACTTGATCTTCTCTACATAGGGATCCAAGAAATTGTCTAGGAGACCTCGACTTTGGTAGCTTTGAACCTCTTTGTGTATTCTATTTCAAGATATAGCCCTTGTTTGATCCCATTATTTACAAAATATGTCTTTCTCTATATCCTTTTCAATAACAAATTCTTTAATAAAATAATATTACACGCAAATTCAAAAATTTTCCTTATTTTTTAATCATACGTTCTCTATTAATCTACTATTCCAAAATATATTTTTACAATAAAATGGGGCTCAAACAAACTTATAGCAATCTCTGGCTTTGTATTGGTTTTCTGTCACATCTCTTACTGCATTGTGTTTTCAGACCACGCTACATTTAACTACTAGTGCCAGTATTTTATGTTAAATGATATTCTTCTTCAATGTAATTCTCTGTGGTCTCTCGAATATATACACATAGCATGTATCTCTCTTCTCGAATTGCCTTATTCCTCTTCTTCAATGCGGCAATTCTTCTTCTTGACCATTGCCTTCTCGAGGTTAATGTACTTTTTTTAACTCCATTTGCGGGCAAGGGCGGACCCAACACTTGGCCAACCCCGCGGCCGCCTGTGCTGGGTCCTCCAGGAGCTTCAGTCCCTGGTCGCAATGCCGGCCCGCCGAAAAATGGAGAAGAAGACTGGCGGAGCTGCAGTCCACTGAAGCCAGAACAGAAGCCCATATAAAATATGTTTGGTTAATTCAGTTGGGCTGTTTTTTTTTAAAAAAAGCCCAAACCAAAATGAAAAGGCCTAACCCAATCAATTAGCCTAAATCCCCCCTCCCCCGAGGCCAGAAGTCCATTACCAATTTACCTAGCAAAATTGAAATCGGCATTCGGCAGAGAGCGTAGAGGATGAGGCGGAGCTGCTGTCTGCTGACCCGAGGAACTGCGATTGGAGCTTATGCCTTTTGCCCGACTGTGCCAGCCAACTGCCTGTCTGCGGTCTGTCGGTGGCTCACGGTCTGCCTGGTGGAAACGGTAAGCGTCGGTTTCCATTTCCGTTCGGTTGTTGTGATTTTGTGATTTCTTATTGTTTGAGAATGAGACTGTGAGCTGATGATGAGTAATAACTTTGATTTTTGAATTGTGATTTGTGAAATGTGAAATGTGATGTCTGTGAAAAAACATGTGAACCGTGATTTAGGAAATTGAGTTTTCAGGAAATTAGGGATAAATGAAAAAAAATAAATGGTGAAGTTGTTCACTTGCTTTGGTCAATTAAATCATGTGTTATTATGTCTATGTACACTGTTTTTAATCA